>PVLA01007394.1:0-105931 GCA_004027455.1 Hydrochoerus hydrochaeris | reverse complement strand
GCAGGAAGCAGAGAGAGAGAAACAGTCCATGGCATGGCAGGCAGGAAGCAGAGAGAGAGAAACAGCCCATGGCATGGCAGGCAGGAAGCAGTGAAAGAGAAAGGGAGGGGAAGCGAGTTGGACCCTTCCGGCCACAGCCTCGGAGACCCACCTCTGACCAGCCTCTACCTTCTAGCATCACATTCATCAGTGAACTAATCCACCCGTGAGCATCATGCCCTATGATCCAGTCACCTTCCAACAGCTCCGCCTACAAGTGCCTGAGGCTTTAGGATGACATGCAGGTATAAATCCTAGCACGCTCAACATTTAAGGTGACAGTCCTATTGGGGAAAGGAGCTCTTGTGTGGGACACAAAACATTTTAATAAAACAAAAAATTAAAATGTGCTAATATAATCCATTAATAACATATCTTGAATACTTTTAAACAAAAAGAAACTTAAGACACGCACTGGAGAGAGGGAATCATTTTACTTAAAATTAAAGTTCGCGTTAAGGAATTTATCAGCATGGCTAGCTTCCTAAGGGTCAGAGATCTTCAGAAACACTTTATTCTGCCGATGAGTTGGTTTTGTATTTGCTAACAACCAAGACTCAAGTCCCAGGAATGCTGCCAGGATGGATGCAGAGTCACCAGACAGTGGGCTTAGAGGGAGCTTGCTTAAAACAGATGCACCACAATCCTTCTTGCTTCCTGGCAGGGCACGCTCCTGCCTCCCTGTGGCTTTAGGAGGGAAAAGACCTAGATGGTTGGGGAATCCTAATGGGGCTGGGTGAGATTCTGGAAATCCCCTCCACACACAGAGAGTCTGACTCCACTGAGTCCGCTCACACTGACATCCAGATTTCACAGCCCAGTGTCAGATGGGCAGCAACAGTACCACCTGCTCTTACATGATACTGGCTCCCTGGCATGGTGAGGTCCCTTAGCCAGGCAAAAAGGCAAGCAGATGCCTTCACCAGACCCCACCCAGCCCTGCCCAGCATGGCTGCCCCTCTCCAGGGTCTAAGAAGGAGAGGAGACCATGGTGGAGGTGGAATGAGGACCCGCCAATCCTTCGGTCTTCTGTGCAAAGAGACAAGCAGCTTATTGTCCTTCTGCCAGCAAGTCCTCCAAGAGGGAACAAGATTCCCATGTGGGAGAAGCAAAGAAATGGCCCAGAGTTGGTGGGAGGGTGCTTGGGGGCTTATAGCTAACTGAGTATTAAACCTGGTGAGTCACTAAGCTGGTGACAGGCCTGCGATGGGTGGGTGTTCACTTGCCGGACACTTGCAGTCCTCCACGTGGGCCGATGCCACCTGGGTGTGAGACCCACTTGTTGCTTAGTTTGGTGGACACAAATGTTGACAGGAAAGGTGGGAAAGTCCTCTCTTACTGTGGGAAAATCCTCTCTTACTGTGGGAAATCCTCTCTTACTGTGGCTCAGTGGAGACTGAGCCCATGACCACCATGCAACAGCAGTGGCACCACGATGGATCCCACTGGGCTGGGTGACATCTGAACACCTGGAAGGGCCACCACACTAATAACACTGGTTACCGATATTCCTCGGGATGCAAGCACAGTAAACGCTGCCTGTGGACCACAACCCTGAGGACCCTGGACTGGACGAGCCTGTGACAGCCTCCCCAGGCCACACACTGCCCTTGGGGGACCTGGAAGGGCCAGGCCCTCACCTTGAGCCTCAGGGGCTGAACCTTCTGACACCTGGGCCTGCTCTCTACAGCCCTTGGCTGCCGTCCCCAGACCTGATACCCAGTGACCTGGCATCCAGTGAGGACTTGGGGCCCCTGGAGAGCCACCGTCCTCCCTGAAGAAGTATCGGTGCCAACCAAAACAAATGACAGTGACAAACACAAGCTTTTGCATGACACAAGCGGGTAGATTCATCCTCACTGCAACCCTGGCCAGCAGGGAGCCACCGGCCGAGGATGAACCCAGGTCAGTAGGTGACCGAGCCCATGCTGGGTTTGTAGTCACAGGGCGTGTGCCACAGCAGCTGACCCGAGGGAGATGGCGGGTACCTCCTGGGTGGCATACGGTACCTCACTTTCTTCCAGAACTTGGTCCTAGCACTCTGGGACTGCTCCGCAGAGTGCCCACACCACCGCAGGGCCCCGTGTTTCTGCCGCAGGTACTGGATGGACTGCGGCTGGGTGCTATAGTCCTCAATCCTGTCCAGCTCGATGAGGATCACCTTCATGCCATCCCGGACGAGGGCACTGTAGACCGCAATCTGCTCTTCGGACAGGTCCTGCAGCAGCCCGGGCCGGGAGGACTCGGGGGCGAGGACCACGATCAGCCTCCGGCACAGTCTGATGGTCTCGTCGATGACAGTGGCCACAGCTGGGAGGAAAGGAGGGGCGCTCAGAGGGGCGCGAGACCAAGCCCGAGGGGTGGGGGTACCGAGGACATCGGACAGGGGCCCGGGAAAAGGACACGGACCTTCAAACAGACAGGGACAGAATTAAAGAAGAGCTGTTTTAACGCCCAGCACCTCCCCAGGCTTTCCCTGAGGAACTGGCCCTCTGGGCTCGGGCAGCACCGCTCCACCACCCCAGCCACCCCACCACAACAGCGGGCCCGAAGGTGTGGGGCGGATTGCTTTTCTTTTTAAAAAACAGATTTTAAGAGAAGAGGGGACATGTAGTTAGCTCAAACACTGCCCTACTCTTGTAGGTGTGGCTCCTTTTCGTCTTTTACAGCTACACAAGTGACCAGAATTTGAGACTCACTTGGGAACCAAACAGGACACTGCTGATGGCTTGGTGCATGGGGTCGGGGTCCCTACAGACCCAGCTCTGCCGACAAGATCTGCTATGCAAGTGCCCCACCCCGCCCTGCGGTGGAAAAGTAGATGGTCACACCTGCACAGAGGTGACTTTATTTTCACATTTTTAGAGCCCAGACCAGTGCCTAGCAGGTAGAGGGTCTCATGAAGACTGGCTGAGTGATCTGGGAAATGAATGCTCCCAGTGAGCGGAAGAGGTCACCTCTTTGTTGCTCGGCCAGCAAGCAGGAGGGTTTTTACCCCCATTTCACAGGTGAGGCAACTGAGGCTTGGAGATGCTGAAAAAATTTAGATTCAGGGGACGCAAGCTGGTCAAGTTTTATAAAATCAGCTTTCAGCATGACCCAATTTATCTATGTGAAGTGATAGGGAACCTCTGAAGTTAGTCACAATGACCAGAGAATAAATGGTCCCGTGTCCCTACAACTGTCACTGGACACCCGTTCGTGTGACCATGAGTCTCCAAAGTGAGACTCACACTACTGCCCCCAGCAAGACAAGCAGAAACAGGTGCAGCCAGGAGACAGAGGAAAGAGGACAGCTCGGCCTGCAGGGGCAGCTCCAGGCTCTGGTCACCGACTCCCAGGGGCTGTGGGGAGGAGGCAAAGAGCCACCCCCCCTTGCAATGTGCAGGGAAGGAGAAGGTCGTCATTTGTTTTGTCTTTTGCTTCTCTCGCTGCTGGTGCTGGGCTGGAACCGGCAAGGTCCCCAGCCCCGAGGTCCCTTCTCTTCTGGACCTTTGTTGACTTCAAGCTCACTCACACCCACCTTGTCCGGGGAACTCGTCCCTGCCAAATATAAACAACTTGTACCCACACTGCCTCTCCAGCACCTCGGGCAGGTGCCTCAGCACCAGTGTGTCCATGCAGTGGCACTGGCCGTCCCTTTCAGGCTTGGGGTACAGGACATAGGCATCGTATAGCTTCCCATCTGAAAAGCAAATGGGACAAACTCACACCTGGATCCCTCCAGGTCCCTCCCATGTGGAGCTCAGCACTGGCGCTGCTGCCACCGTGCGACCTCCAGCGCAGATGCGGTGGCTTCCCAGGGCCCCCCTGGCTGACCTGGCCCTGCCATGCTTCCCCGCCTCGGTCCCACCATCAGCCTGGCAGGAACAAAGTCTTCCCCACCGCACAAGGAGGCTGAGACGGGAGCACTGCAGCATCTCTGCTGCTTCTAATCCACCCCAAGGTGGCTGATTCTAAGCGCACAGCTTCTGGTGACCAGGCTGAAAGTGAGAGTCTGGTGATGCCACCAGTGTTACCCTCAGGAAGGAGCTTCCACCACCCTCTGTGCCCAGTGCACAGTCACATGGGCCACATGGCTCCCACACAGCCCCACCAGGGAATCCTGCTACCACAGCAGGGAGAGCAACCCCTCAAGTGGATCCTCTGAACCTGGGGTGCAGCACTGCACAGCCCAGCATAACAGCCCTGCTCCACCTAAGCGTGAGCAGGTGTTTAACTGAGCAGCCCCAAGATCAGTGCTGTGTAGAGCAGGGCCAAAACAGGCAAGTCACAAGATCCAAGGAGGAGGATGCTCAGGGTCACACACAGAACCAGCACTGAAGGCACCATGGGAGGCAGCTCCGCACCACCTGGAGGTCTCCAGAGAGATTCACAGAGGAGTCAGGACAGCTCCTGGGTTTGAGAAAGGGAGGGTCCGAGAGTGGGGAGGTGAGAAAGGCGGCGGCTTGGGGCACCTGCAGGAGGGGGACGTCCGTGCCCTGCTGGGGAGTCCTGGGCAGGAGGGACCCCAAGACGTCCGTGCCCTGCTGGGGAGTCCTGGGCAGGAGGGACCCCAAGAGCCTGGGCCTGGTGAGTGAGAGCGGGCCCTGTGGAAAAGCAAAGCCACCTACTGAGTGCCAGGGGGCCAGGCCCTTGCTCCCCCTGTCCCTGTACCTGCTGAGGAGTCCTGGGGAGAGGGCGGACCTGAGATTAACAGCAGAAAGCAAAATCTGCAGCTCCTCACATCTTGTGTAAATAACGGTAGGTGATCGCAGCCATTGCCGGACATGTCTTTGTGTTGTCTTTGTCCATCCTGTCAGTTCTCACACCAGCCACAGCACACATATGCACAAATGCACACATGCGCATACCTTCAGGTATGCACACACACACATACACGTGCAGAGCTCCATATCGGCCCACACATGCAATGGTACAATGCACATTTACACTGTACATGCACATAATCACATGCACCTGCAGTTACACACCTGCAGTTACACACATCTCCACACACATACAACCTTGCACACTCTCACAAGGGCATGCACACATCTGCAAGCATCTATAGCATGCAAACACACGGACACACACATGCACATTTACAGATACCTGCACAGGCGTGTGAGTGTGCAAACACACACAGTTTCTCATACATCTGCACATGCATAATGGGGCACACACTTGCACACATGTATACACACAAGCACGCTCCTTCTCCTCCTCCCTTCTCTCTGCATGAGAGCTGGGACTCCTGCTCCCGCTCTGCCCTCAGCTCCAGGGGCAGGCCCTACTCAGAGCCCTCGGGACTCTGGAAGGAGGTCTGACAGCAGCCCGAGTTCACCAAGGTGGGGATGGCGAGGTTCCAGAACCCAGCAGAGTCAGCTGTCTAACGAACAGGACAACAGGGCAGGCCACAGAGGGATGGCTGACGCGTGCCTAGGGATGGTCCAGACTCTACAGGGATACAAGTCCTCTCGAGTCACAAGATGAAACCATGAGGCCAAGAAGGGGGCATTTTCTGTATAAAATTTGATGTCACACGTTTGACATCCCAGAGCTGGAGACTTTATGAAGAAAGAGGGGAAAATGAAGAAGAAAGAACGATTTCATGCTACAGCCGGCAGCCGGGCTTACAGCCCCTGTGTCCCAGGCACTGCTGTGGGCACCTTCCCTTCCCTCCCTCTGTCCCGACTGGCTCTGATTAAAAACCAAACCAACCACTTCTGCTAAGTGCATTCTCCCCTGGTCTGCTCTGTGTCGGCTGTTTCTACACCAGGACAGGGACACAAGTTCCCCTTGCTGTCCATACAGAAAGAGAGGAGCTTTGAGCAGCAAAAATTCTCACTCTGTTTAGAAACTTAAAATATACAAATGCCCTAATTTTCTGTTTTCTTCCTAAGGTTTGTTTTTCTCTCCAGTGCTGGGACATGGTCCAGGAGCCCTCAATGAGAGAGAGAGACACATACTCTCCCACTGGGCTGCATGCCCAGTCCTGACTCAGCTTTCAGCCAAGACACAACTTGCTGACTTACTGCCTTGGTCACTCACAGATGGCCAGTTTGTAACGCGCAATCCAGCGATCCCGACCTCAAGCATCACGCTGCAGCCCTGGGCACTTCCTTGCAGCCCTCCGATCCTGGGGGCCCAGGCAGCCTGCAGCCCCCCAGCTGGTTTTGCTCCTCACCGGTGACCAAGAGGGACACAGTAGAATCCTGGGATTCTGAGCAAGGAAGCTGAGCCCGTCCAGGCTCTGTGGTTTCCCTGCAGAGCACAGCTCCGTGGAAACTCATGCCTGCCCTTCTCCTGGAGTGGCCAAAGCAAGACTCCGAAACGGGGCATTCACAAAGCCCCCCAACCCCCCGCCCAGTGCTCCTGGCCCCCGTGCCATGCTGTATTCTCCAGGAAAAACAAAAAACAAGAACATTTCTGGTTCCCTAGCTTCTTTCAGAACTTTGTCCACAAAAAATCCACTTCCACTCCTTTAAGACTAGTCAGCTTCAAAAAAGGAAAAAGAAAAAACAAAGTGAAAATAAAACCAAGTTGGCCTCCATGGTGCCTTGACAAGTGGGGTGTGGCGGATCTGACACTAGAAATTCAGGTTACACAGGAAAACACACCTTCCCTAGGCCTTTCCTGCCCCTGCCACCCCCGCCCCAGGGAGCGCTGATGCAGGCAGGAGAGGAGGCTGCCGAGAGGTCTGTGGAGCCAGGCTGAGGCCACCACCCAACTGCCAAGATCAACTTGTGGTCGTCAGCTGAGGCCCCAGACACTCAGAGCTGAAATGGACCCACTGGGCCTGTCCTCATGCCCAACCACAGAACCCACAAGCCCAGTGAGGGGTCACTTCAGGCCACTGGCTCTGAGGCAATCCACTCCCCAGCCACAGGCACCGGACCAGCAGCTGAGGAGGTGACCGCACAAATGGCAAATGCCGGACACCTCCCAACTGCTGAGTTCATCAAGAAAATTCCAGAAACACAGCAACATAGACCTACTAGTGAGCGTTCTGAGGAAGGTGTGTGGGGTGGCCACACTCACACGGCCCACACCTCTGTGACGAGGGCTGACCGTTCTCCACGTGTCTGCCAGGACCTTTCACTTTCTGAGGAGAATCCGCTCAACCATGGAGGGCAGAGCATCTGTGTGGGCCCTGCCTGGCTGCTGGTCAAATGTATAAGATTCCTTCGAATCAATTAACGTGTGAAAGATTACCTCAGGGTTAACTACTTCTTCTCAAACTGACATTGCCTCATCCACCCAGAGGAGCAGAAAAATCAGAGATTCAATTTGCCCTCTCTGTAAGTATCTTTCCTGGGTTTGGTATGTCCTGTCAAAATATGCATAGAAGCTTCTAGAAGGAAAAGCCATCTAAAGCATGCCATATGGTTACTTGGGAATGCTGTGGCCAAGATTCCTCCCGTCACGCTCTTTTAGAGGAAGACCCCACAGCTACTCTCCGTGGAAAGGAGTCCCGGGCAGGGAAAGCCACCTTAGAGCATTTGGAAGGCCTGTGCCCCTCGCACATGGCAAGTCTGGCGATTGCCTTTGTGACCTGCGAGCAGATTCTACAGGTGCCCGGGCTGGACAGAGAGTCAACAGGGCCCCGGACTCCTGCCACGTCAGTGTGTGTCCCTCTCACGGAAGTCTGGGGCTTCAGTCTGCTGAGTAGTAGGAGCCCAACTCGCCTGTTTGGAACCAAGGACTTATCCCCACAAGGACAGGACTTCTCTCGCTCCCCCCTTGCCTTGCTGCCCTTTACTCTCTGGGCCCAGAAAACCCAGCAAGTCTCCCTCCAGCCTGTAGCGGCCGCTGGGCGGAGCCCGGGCGCAGGTGTCCCAGCAGAGGTGGGGTCCCTGGTCTCTCAGACCCCCAGGTCCCTTTTGCGTCCTACTGCTGCACTCGGCCTCACCGACAGCAGCCTCGCCACATGCCTGGCACAAAGGGGGTCACTGGCGCCCGAAGTCACACTCCCAGGAGTCACAGTGAGTCACAGGGGACGCACACCGAGGGGACAGAGTAGTCAAAGACCACATAAAGCAACGCGGTCCCGTGAGCCAATGACACAGAAAACAGCTGAACTACCCAGAGCCGCGTCAGGAAAAGTAAGTGGTGTTCAGGGTCCTTCTTCCCAGAAGCAGCCAGGGTCCGAGGATGGTCTAGAGGCTGAGACAGGGCAGCCTCTGCAGGGACCACAGCAGAGAGCAGAGACTCCGCCCCCCATCTGACCACCTCATGTGACGTCAGACCTCATGTGAGGCCATGTTTCCGTGATGCCCTTGCCACCTAGGGGAGTTTGTCACTTTCCACACAGCTCTAAGGTCCCCAGAGTTCGTGGCTGTCATGACTTTGCTTTCCATTGCCGGGGACAGAGCCCAGGGTTGCCCCATGCTACACACAAACTCTCCAACGGAGCTCCACCCAGCCCTGGGTTGCCAATTCCGAATCGGGACATTTACCTTAGAATAAAGTCCAAGCCAGGACCCTGTGCTCGTCAAGCATAGACAGGAACTTGAGCTTTTTCTATGCTGAGCGGCCACTTAGAGGACCTCCATGTGTCACCTCCCTAGCCTGCACCTGAGCACCGCCAGCCCCTGCTCATGCCAGCCCCATGAGTCTCTGCAATGGGAGGGCACCCTTCTTTCTCCTTGGGAGTTTTTCCACGCCATCAGGGCACAGTAAAGCAGGTTACTACTTTCCTTCCAGGCCTTAATAGATCATATCCGTTCTGAGACCTGAAGTGCAGAGCCATGGTGGTGAGAATGCCTGTCCCTCCCAGCCCGCGTCCCACGGAGGCATCGGTGTGGCAAAGGCTGCTGGCAGGACACAGGTGCCCCGATGAGGACCCAGAGTGCAGCAGGACAGCTTGCTGGACAGAAGGTGCGCGGGGAGCCACCTGTGCCCCGGGCTCTGCAGGGCGCGTCCCTGGGCCCTCAGCATTGTCCCAGGCAGGATGTGACCTCCTCTCCCCTCCTCTCTCCACCTCACCTGCCTCGCCTCTCCCCTCCCTTCCCCTCCCCTCCTCTCCCTTCTCTCCTCTCCCTTTCCTTCCACCTGTTTGTCCTCCCTCCCTTGTTCTTTTTCTTTCATTTCTTTCCTCCTTCCATTCTCTCCCTTTCTCCCTTGCTTCTTTGCATTCTTATCCCTTTTTCCCTTCTTCCTTTCCTTCTTCTCTTCCTTCTCTCTTTCCTTCCTCTCTTTGGTTATGGTTTATATTTGGACATCCCCCTAATGCCTCATGAGCTCATGGGGGACTTTGGGAAGTGACAGGATACCGAGGGGGAGACTAGTCACAGAAGTCAGCTGAGTGTGACGCTGGCAGGTAAAGCCTAGTCAGAAGAGTGGGTTCCTGGAAGGACCTATCTCCCTCCTCCTGCCTGGGTCCCTCTGCTTCCTGCCTGCCAGGCCATGGACTGTTTTTCCCTCTGCAGTGCCCTCTGTCGTCATGCTATCCTGCCCTGGATTTCACTGACTATGGACCAAAACCTCTACAAACTGTGAGCCAAATAAATCTCTCCTTCAATTTGTGGGTGTTGGGTACACTTAGAATGACTACTCAGATGGTGGCAATCGACCTGGAGATATTTTCAAAGGAAGACACACACTCACCTTCTCTGTTCTCAGTGGATTGGAAGGCACTTCGATACCAAAGCACAATGTCCACCTTGAAGCTGCTGTAGACGCCCAGAACCGAAGTGATCACGACCGTCAAAGCGACAAACCCTCCTATCAAGTACGCCCGAATGTCTGGAGCTACAAGTGACAGATAGCAAAATAGCAGAACAATACATTCACATCCTCTGTGCTCACAGATCATCTGTACGCGTTGTATGGACAGGTATCCCCTATTAGCCAGGGCACTGCTGAATGCTCCTTTAATGTGAAATAACACCCATGGATCATCCGATCTGACCTGGCCCATATATTTTGGGGAACGAAAGAGCTCCAGGTAGTCTGGCAGAGGAAATCCTGGGACCCCTGGTTGAAGGTGGCAGATCCCACGTGACTCTTAAGTGTGTGACGCCTGTTCTGACATCCCCCATGTGGAGCTCCCTGGCCAGGGTGACACCTCCAGAGGTTGAGCCTTGGCATAGCTGTTGGGAAAATCCCCAGTGGTCCCACAGAGCATCAGGGATGACAATGCTGCCACACCCTGCACCTGGTGGCAGCGCTCCTGTCCTAAAGAAATGGCCCTTCACACCTCCTGCCTGGCAGCCCTTTGCAAGTGCCACCCCCTGCGCTGTCCTCCTGGGGCATCAGGAGCACACAGGCTCTAAAGGGATATCGCACCAGTCACTGGAACGTAAGCTCCACGACCCAGGCTTGGGAGCCAACGGGTGGAAAAAGGAACTGGGAGACAAGAAGAGAAATGCAAGTAAGGGCTCCCCAGGAAGGAGGGGATCCAGAGTCAGAAAAGAGAACCGGGCGGGAGGGAGGAAGAGGGATCCTCCCTGCTCCGAGGCCCCACCTCACAACCCACTTCCTCCAGGAGCCCTCCGGGCGCCCCTCACTCCACGGTGCAGTGCGTAGAGGAGGAGCACAAGAAGCGGGGAGTCCTTCCTGCGCCCCCAGAGCACTTTCTTCTCACCATTTTACTACTGCACATTGCTCATGAAGATGGATGCTTTTATCTCTGCGGATTTGCATATGCGCATCGCAGAACTTTAATCAGTCCCTAGGCCCCGGAGCCCCTAGTTTCACTTTCTGGGGTGGGGGCTCAGTGGGTGCAGTGTACGTCTGTCACACTCGTGCCCCAGCCCCCAGTCCTCACAGCACCCCTCCTTCCCTTCCTCTTGTGCAGCTCTGTGGCTGTCTCCTTCCTGCTTTCTTGTCATCTTGTTCGAGGAGACAGCGCCTCTCTCCTGGTGTCCAGTGACTGAGAGGGGAGGCAGGAACAGCACTGGCTCCTCTAAGCCTGGGCTGGACTCAGAACCCTTCTGAACACCGTACGCACTGGCATGGAAATCCATGGCCAGCACGAGGCTGGGCTAAATAAAGCACACAGGCTCCCAGGGTGAGACGGATGCCACCCGGGACCCCTCTGGTCTTCTGGAAGTTCCGAGGCACCCCACGGGCAGTGTCCCCCCTTCCTGGGGTGCACCCCAGGGCCTCTCCCTGGCCTGATCTGGGATGGGCTTCTGCTAGAGTCTGCTGGGGAGCCCCGAGGGGAGGGTCCTGCAGGGTCTGCTCTGCTCCCTCGAGAAAAACAACTCTCCCCTCAGAGCCCCCCACCCCCCCAACTCTGTTCTCGGAAGAAGTGGGGCTGCGATATGGTGGGAGGGGCAGCAATGGATGCCAGCCAGGTGTGCCAGCATCCCAGGGGACTGGCCAAACCACAGCATCCTGGGAGAAGGGACTGCAACACCGCTGGAAAGTACCAGACCAGACACCATTCCCAAGGCAAGGAAACCATTCAGAAAACCAAGCCACCCATCTGGTACCCACAGCAGTGGCCGGAACTGGGGCAGGACTGAGAAACACAACGTTTTAGAACTGGCCAAATGTCAGGCTTTGTGATTTGCTTTGCCAAATCACCTCTCCTCATCCTCCAGGCACCACACAGGGTTAGTGACAACAGGTATGGCCACCCGTGGGCATGATGTGGCATTAAATAGAAAAGCTAAAGACAGGCTGTCGCCTGGCAGCCTGACTCCTAATGCAAACAGGAAGGCACCAAGCACACACATGGCAACCTGCAGGGAGGCCTGGCCTGTTACCACGCGAAGTGGGAAACAATGCTAATGACCACGCGTTTCCAGCAGAAAGGACGAACAGGGGCCTGGCTGTGCAGTGAGGAAATGAATGGGCCAAGAGCCAGTGCCATTACCCACGCTCCAGCCAGCCAGACACCTCAGCAAAGAACCCAGGCCCACGAGCAACCGCGCTGCGCGAGTCTATTCACGCAGCGCTCAAACACAGGCAGAGCTACGCTGTACTTTCAGGAAGATCAACCTGGACGAGAACACGTAAGACTGACTTTCCTACAAGTCGCAGGAATGATCACGCAGGTTCCTCACTTCACGAACTGAATTCTTTGCATCATTCCGGTCAGAAGTCGAATTGGGTGAGAACTGAGTCACGTTTCCCCGTAAGGTCAGTGTTAGAACCTAACCACTGAATTTGTGCGCTTCCTGACCAATTCAGCTTGGGACCAGGACCGTGGAAGGAATTCCGCTGGTGAAGCAAGGCGCCACTGACCTAATGGGAAAGCCGAGCTCTGGCCGGAGGAGCTCCTGGAGGCTCTTCCAGCTCCTCCGATCACGCCGTTTGTTTTTTAACTTCTCTGTGTTTTTCCTGCTCCAAGAGGCAACTGCACATGCATCTGCCATGCAATTATTTGCTAGATTTGCTAGGTGATATGCGCGGTCCCGTATTCTTTCCTCTATGCATGTTTTAGTTCACAATAAAAAAAATCACTTCATTGTCAGTAGCCCTCCATGGAAGGTGTCATGTTCCTCACCACAAGGGTAAAGAAACCAGAACGCAGAGAAGGTGACAGCACGGTGTCACAAAGCACACACGGCCACCCAGGATATCGGGCTGCCAACTCAGAACTCGGAGTCCTAGGCTGGGACCACAGTGCTGTCTGTCTGTCTGGCACCACTGGGCAGGAGGGCACAGCCACAACTGGCAGGCACCATGGAGGAAAGGTCTCCGGACTGAGCCACAACTAGCAGGCACTAGTGTGAGGAGAGGAGGGGAAGGGACCACGGTGACCCCAGCCTCGGGGCCTGCATAACCCAGAAGACAGGAGCTCAGGCACCATTCACAAAGCCAAGACCAGCAGCGAGACAACCAGGAGGCCCGAGGACACGCTCACCGCCCAGCCTGGGCTCTGTGCCCACTGAGAGGGCTTCCGTGCCAGTGAGCAAACACAGGCAGATTTGGAATTGATTTGTGCTGCATGGCAGACAACAGAAGTCACAGGGGAAGGGAGGCCACCAGGGACAAGGATGCAGAGCAGGTGCGACCTCAGGAGTCCCCGGAGGACCCTCTGAGAGCAGGGCAAGCTCAAGCCCTGCCCCGCCAGGCTGCCCAGACCCCAGTGAGCTGGTGTTGTAGACTCACCCACAGCTGGGACAGAGTGACCCTGGCCTCCAGGTCACCAGAGAGAGGCAGGGAACAGGCACGGCGAGAGCTGCAAGCTGCAGGCTGTGGAGGACCCATCCCTGCTGCCGCCCGCTTCTCTCGGGGAGCAGTGCAGGCATGGGGGTGAGAGCGTGGCAGGTGCACAGGCTGCTGCGGGCTCTGGGCAGCAACTGCTTTTTATGCAGGCGTCTAGACAAACGTTCTGTTCTTCCCTGGGTTTGAGTTGGAGGTACGCAAATGTGGGACCACTGACCTGTAGGGGGCACTGTTGCCCTGAGGCACTGTTGCCCGGAGGGCCTCCCAGTGCATGTAAATCAAGGTCCATCAGGCACAGGAAGTTAACAGGAATAAAGCGCCTCGCTGAGGATCAGGGCAGCTCACAAGGCCTTTCACACCCTGCTGCGGGAGGCTGTCTGTCCATCCTCCTGCTGCTCCCAGTTAGTAGCCCCTCCTGATCCTGACATTTTCTCAAAGGTACATGGTAAAAATATACATACATATTTTAAATTACTCATAATAATCTATACAGGTAAAAATCACACACACAAAAAAAAAATGGCTACAAAGTCCAGCAATCCGGTTTAGCAGAAGGAAACTTAGTTTTCCAGAACTCCGATGCACAGAAATCTGAATGTATGAGAGC
Organism: Hydrochoerus hydrochaeris; assembly: GCA_004027455.1. Lineage (NCBI taxonomy): Eukaryota > Metazoa > Chordata > Mammalia > Rodentia > Hydrochaeridae > Hydrochoerus > Hydrochoerus hydrochaeris. The sequence goes on along the minus strand of PVLA01007394.1, from coordinate 92,178 downwards.
GCGATGTTTTCAAAACTCTGCTCCAAGGAGATAACCAGCCTCTCCCCGTGACAGCACCACTGCGTTCTGTCCAAATGCTATTCAGGGCGTCATCTCACTCCAGCACTGAATGTTATGGCTTGTGTCTAGACGTCCCCCTAATGCTACATGAGGTCATAGGGTTTTCTTCAGAGGTGGCTGCATCTGGAGTGTGTGATTGATTCGGCGCACTGCTGGGATTAAGGGCTGGTGACTGCTGCCTCAGTCACTGACTGGATTGGCACCGCCCTAATCTCACCATACTGGGTAGCCTAGAAGGGACAGAAAGAGGCTTGTCTCCCCTCACTTGTTGCTTTTGCTATTTTCTGCCTCCACAAATGGTTCCCCCTCTGCCACGCACCACCCTGCCTTGCAGCCAGCTGATTATGGACTGAAACTTCATAAACTGTGAGCTAAATAAACTCTCTTCCCTTAACTTTGAGCTTCCCATATTTTGTCTCAGCTACGAAAGAAAAGTAACCAAGATGCCTGATGTCACCTGTCTTTCACATCCAGTTTCTGGCCATCACCAAGAGTGCCCTGGGCACTATGACCCCATGGGACATTACCTGGGAGCCTGAGCATGATGTAGGCAGCAGACACTCCAGCATGACAAGTAAAAGGAAGGCCGTAGTCCTCCATCTTCACTTCTAGGAAAGTGATGTTGACCGTGTAAAAGATTTGTTCATTTAAAGACACATTGGTTCTGCAAAAAGAAAAGAGTGGAGTGTTCGCATGAGTCATATTTGCCCAGCATCATTTATATTCTTCATTCTGGACATAAAGTGTTTCTGTTTCTCAGAAGAATACTTTTCAGGGTGATTTACCCCTGAGAATGTGTTACCGAGTGGCCTGTGGGGGGGACAGCCCCTGTGTTGACGTCTGTCTTTGCTCCTGGCCAGTGATGAGGAAGTGTGGTTCTGCTGACCACAAAGCAGGCGCCCAGCCTCCAGGGCCTGTCCCTCCACAAGCACCCCACCTCGCCACACCCCATGGCCCACACAAGTTCCTCTTTCACACCACCGGTTACATCCCGTCCGCCAAGCATATGTCAGTCACACACTGCCCAAAGGTTTCTGCGTTGGCGCTGGCTTCAGAACTTAGGCATTGAAGGCCATGCTCGGGCTATGACTGAATGAGCAGCAGGAACGCTGTCCCTCTAGGGCTCACTCTGGTTTGTCACCTGTCCCTGATTCGTCTGGGGCTTACTGATGATGTAAAGATCCCACAGTTCAGAACCTGATGCTTGGCCACGGTTGGCACCGCAAGCCAACGGTGAGCAGGAGCGGTGGGACCCTAAAGGGTCCAGCTGTCTGCACCTGCATGTGGCCAGAGAAGCCCAGGTTCACACTGGAGAAGCCAGGAGAGGGGCCACCTACTCGATTCCCTCCCGGATGCGTTTGGAGTCCCGGTAGTAATCATCCACCACGGTGTTGTTGACCTTCCAGCATCGGAGGTTCGTGTTCTCCCTGATGTCTGTGATTTTGCAGTCCACGATGAGGGTGGAGCCTGTGGCAGTCACAGCATGAGCTTCAGCGGCAGCCATGCAAGTTCTCAGCTGTTCAGCTGGGTCAGCACCTCACACACAGATGCCTCTGGTTTGTGAGCCTCACGTATCTCCCGGTGAGGAGAAACGCTCTGGGGTCAGTGACGGCCTGTTCCACTCGCTCTCTGCGCAGACACAGCAGGGGGAGGGACCTGGCAGGGGACCCACGCAGAGGCTGGCATGGGCCGACACCCACGGCGCTGAGGAAGGCGTCCCACACTCACAGGGACACGGCGCTACCTCTGTGCCCAGAGACATCGGCCAAGAACCTCACGGCTTACAGGTATTACCTGAGTCTCCTCCCTCAGGCTTTATGTCTTTGGAATAATCCGACAAGGCTGAAAAAGGGGAAAGTTATTATCTGTCCCGTCATAAGCGGAAAAAGTGAACTTCAGGCCCATTGAGTGGTTTGCCTGGGGTCATATGTTTTCTAATTCCAAATCCAGTAATATTCCTCCTTTGGAAATGTGACCCTAAGCCCTTTGCCCTCTTCTCCTTACTCAATCTCCACACACATTCATAAATCAAATATATATATATATATATATATATATATATATATATATATATTTTTTTTTTTTTTTTTTTTTTTTTTTTTTTTTTTGAGACAGGGTCTTGCTATGTAGTTCAGGCAGACCTTTAACTCACTTTGTGGCCCAGGCTGGCCTCAAACTCATGGCAATCCTCCTGCCTCAGCCTCAAGTGCTGGGATTTCAGACATGTGCCACTACTCTCAGCATGAATCATATTTAATAAGCTTGTAATTTCACTTTATTTTGCCCTGTGAGCTCAATAAATCCTACTTCAAGTTTCAAGGAATGCTCTTTATTTGAATATGTACTGTATTGTGAATATAACATATATATTAAAAAGCATAGAATGTGAGTATAAAGCGAATGAATTATGAGAAATCAGCTGTACCACCTCACCATCAAAAAAATAGTGCAGCCCAGAACCCAAGTGACACCCCTATTCCCTCCCCTCCTTTATATTTAAATTACCGTAGCTTTCTAACGCTTCCTAAATCTGGTAGTACACACCTTTTTATTCAGTTTTTCTACATTAAAAGTGTGTTGATTATTATAACAGTCATAGATCCAGAAAGCTATTAGAGAACTGTGGAATGAAACTTTCTGATATGCTAAAAAAATTTTATTTAAAAAAAAACACAGAACTGTCACACTCGGTATGAACTGTCCAATGCTTTTCCTCTGCATGCGAGTGTGTGTTTAAAGGCACATTATACATTTACAGGGTCCGTGTTGAACATTCCTCAGTATAAAGCATTTCCCTCTCATGATGCTTTCTGCCTTAAGACATATCTGATTAATATAATTAATATAATCATACCAACGTTATTTTAGTCAGAATGTATGCTGTATATCATTTTCTGTCCTTTTATCTCTGAGCCTCTTTTAACAACACATTTTTGTTACTTTTTTAATCCAGTATGACCAGTTTTATTGGGAGTATTTCGCCCACTTACTGCTTGATGACAGATGTTGTTTTAAATCAGCGATGTATTGATGCCATGTTGGGTTTTCTTTCTTAGCCTTCTTGGATTCCTGTTTCCATCCCTTGTATCTCTATTTCTGGCTACTTTTTAGTATTACATTTAACTATGTGTTTTTGTAAAGTATTATTTTTTTACTGTAACTCTAGACAATAAAACATATCCTTGGATTTGTCAAAGCCTGATTTATTGCTATTTTTACCATTGTCTTGGGCACTGCATAGTTCGTAGGATTCATGGCAACCCTCCTGCCCCAGAAGAGCGGATGCTGCTGCATATTTTCATTTTATAGTTATTTTACATTTTAAATTTCATGTGTGCGCACCTGTGTGCGCGCGCATGTGCACATGTGTGTGCGCATGTGTGTGCACATGTGTGCGCGTGTGTGTGTGTGATCTGTGCCTCCTCCTTCCATCCCCTCACACCTATACTTCCAGTTCTTTGGTCTCTGGGTGCTTAGTTCTGCATATTTTCTCCTGACCTATATTTCAGCTCATTAATTCTGTTTCAAAACATATTTTATATGCTATGAAAACATATCGTACGTATTGTTCAGTGCTGGACATTCTATTTGTTATTTTCTAAAGCTGCTATTTCTGGCTACTAGTTCTCTCTGGAAAGTCCCAAGCCAGCCTCTGCTTCCCTTAAACACGCTGAAGACCAGCTACACGGTTTGCTTGCTGGGTCTCTCAGAGGACTGGTTCCCCACTCCTGTTTCCTGTCTTGGAAAACTGAGCCCAGGTATTTAGGCAATTAAAACTAGGACTCTCCTTCTTTTCAGACTGAGGACTGCACCCAAGGCTTCACACTGAGCTGTCTCCTCGGCCTTTCTTATCCTTTACTGATTGACTTAGGAAGTGTATAAAAGCACCGGCACTGGAGGGAGTCGGCAGAGGGGGGCCTTGCCTGCCTGTCGGCACTCTGTTCCCTGAAGATTTCCGGGGCTCCTGCACCTCAGCCACAGGAGCTGAGCACAGGCCTCAGCCCCGCCCCACTTGCTGTGGCCTCAGGTTTCCCATCTCTCAGCCTTATACGGGAGTTTTTCTACCTCTGGGAGACCAGATGTGTGAGCAGCTTATCCGTCGTCTCCCTCCTCAGCCCTTCTACCCCTCAGCCAGCTCTCAAGACCCACCGTCCTCCTGGGTTTTCCTTTACACTCATTATTTTCTACTTCTAACTGCCGTTTAGTTACTCTTGTTTTCTTTATTCACACATTTTAATGATCTCTACACTTACTTGTGGTTCTGTTTAAAGACAGAAACTTGTTTGGATATAGCACTGGTCACATGTCATGAAGCTGAACTTGAACTGTCACTGACATTTTTGTTGTTTTGTTTTGGGTTGTTTAGTTTTGTTTTTTTGAGACCAAGTCTTGCTGTGTAGCTCATGCTGGCCTTGAACTTGCTGTATACCCCAGGCTGGCTTTAAACTTTCAGCGATCCTCCTGCCTCAGCCTGTCAAGTGCCGGGATTACAGGTGTGCACCACCAGGGCCGGCTTCTATCATTATTTCTAAACAGTCTCTACTATGGCTTCAGTTTTATTTTAAGCCAAGGAGAGTAAATGATTAGAAGTCAAATTAGTGGTTGTTTATTTTTTAATTTTGAAAAATTTTAATTGACAGTAACTATAAGGAAATTTTGGTAAAATTATATTGTGGTTATAATTAAATCAGCACAATAACACACCCAGCACCTCACATGCTGAACTAGATTTTTTTCATTGTTTTGACTTGAGTTCCAAGTTCTACATTTACAGCATTGTGGTTGTGTCAAGTGGTTTCTACGACTTCCTCTTTTACTTCTGTAATGTTCACAGGTGTTTATGAGTCATTTATTAAACACATTATTCTTACTATATTAATCGAATACTTTAGATTCTTATTCACTTATTAAACCTGTCAATGCCATTCCATATTAAAATCTCTCAATACGACTGAACAAACTCTGTTGCCTTCCTGCATTACTCTGGGATTTCAAATGAGACCCTTAGCTTTCCGTTTTGATGAGCTGGTATTGGATATGTAACAATGTGTATTTGGGGCAGTACTGTAATTTCCTTTAGTATAAAGTGATCCCGTGTGTCATTTACTTTTTTGGTTGTTGTTGTTGTTGTTGTTAATTGTTTGCATGTGATACCTCACACGATTTTCTTAATAATCCTTTAGATAATGGAGTTTTACACATGTGGCTTCGGGGGGTGAAAAGTAACTAGATTATAAAATCCTAATTGGATGTTACTATTTGATTTAATTCAAATAGTTCTGCTTAATGGAGACTTCAGTTACATTTTTTAGAAGATATTTGACATGTTGTATTGTACTAGTGACTCTCTTTAAGTTTTAAAAACTGATTTGAGCCTCTTTTTTCTATTTAGATCACCAACTGGGACAATAGTTTTGACCCTTTCCTACACAAACAAAGGAATCTAAGATGCCCGCCCCCTCTCCTTTAATATTCTTTCCAGTAGGTGCTAACATAACCCAGGACTCCTGAGCAACACTAGTTAGCTGTAGTTTTACCTTGTGCTTCGTCTTTCTCGGGACTTATTTTTATGTTTTTATCCCCTGTGCATAAACACACACCCTGACTCTGCTCTCAGCCAGAAGGCCAGTGTGCCAGCGCCCCAGGCTTCAGGTTTGCTTAGTTTTTACCTCAAAGCCTTTCCTGAGCAGCTCTGGTATATCCAAAGCTGGAAATCAGATCTGTATGAGATGTGCCCTCATCTTGAAATTCAAAACACCCCCTAGATTGTGAGGCTATGATAAAGCCCTGCCCTCAGTGACATCAACGACTTCACCACCTCTACTCACCAAGTCGGACTTCAATGGAATTGTTGCGGGGATAGAGGATCTTCGGGACTCTTCCTCCAGACCTACCACTTTCTGCTGAGAAATCATAGCACAGGAAACGACGTTAGAATCCCACGCGACGCCTGCCTGAGCTCCTCCCAGCATCGTAGACCTTCTACAGCCGCGGGTCAGGGCAGAAGCCTCAGCGTGGTGAGACACCACTCCACCAACACGTGCTGCTTCGACAAGGAATTACTGGATTACCGAGGGGAAGGGCGTGAGCAGAAACTCAGCTGGCAAGAATGTTCACATCTACTCATCTACTTGGTTTAAACTCAAACCAACAGGATGCTAGAATAAAACGTCATTACTTAAGACTTAAGTGATCTCCAAGCTGCGGCTCTAAGCAAAGCTCTGGAAGCGTCCCAGGTTGGGACGCACTGATGACCTGAACTCGGCGTCATGCCCAGTTCCCCCTCCCACCCGGAGTCCTGGCGCGGTTCCATCGTTTCCTCTCCCTTCCGGAACCTTCCCTTTAAGACGGCCTCCTCAGACTGACTCCTTGGACTCCTGCTTCTTCCCTACCCCATTTAGCCACCAAAATCTGGCAAACACCTGCTCAGTGCCGTACCCCCTCACCACTAGGGCAGACGTGGAGAAGCTGTGAGGGAAGCTAGGGACATCCAGAAACATGAAGCTAGGGACATCCAGAAACATGCAGCCTGGGACGGCCATAACACTCGGATGCCCTAGCAATGATTCAAATTCAGCACTCAGGAAGAGAAGGTGTCACCAGCTGGCCACGGGACCTCCCTCCACTCAGCAGGTCAGACACAGAAACTCCAGAAGTCACCAGGTTGCTTGCCTGGCCTCATGGTCCCTTTCCCTCCTTAATTCATCTCATCATCCCAGCAAGGACGCATCTCACTATCAGACCTGCACTCACCTCTGCCTTGCCACCCTCTCGGACCTCAAGCCTCATCAAGGCAGTGGTCGCGGCTGTTTCCCTGCCATCGTGTCCTCTTTCTGCCTCACATGGGACCTGGATTGCTAGCACTCAGTAAAGAATCCCTAGGGGATGAAGTAAAGACCCAATCCCCACTGTGTCCCCAGAGTGCAGCCTCTGGTGTTCTCCTGGGCATCGCAGCGGCTCTGCGTGTCCTCCCACACCTGCATCCTCTGCCATCTCTCCCGCTTCAAACCCTCTCAAGGCTGACCTCTGTCACAGATGTGGCCACATACCTGCACCTATCTGGGACCTTGGGGGCCACACGGTGTTGACCGTGTGTAAGCAGCCCCCTAAACTTGCCCTCGTTTGTCTCCATGCCTCCCTCCCCATCTCACCACTGCCAAGCTCCAGTGGGATCTGTGACACATCCACCAGAAGCCACGGTGCTGGACACACCCACACTCTGCCTCACTCTCCTCTCTCTACCCAGAGACCACTTCTCATTTGCTTTGCACAGCTGTCAAAAGTATCCATCCTCCCAAATGCTGCTGAGAACCTGTGTCCCTCAGAAGCCTTCCAGATCATTCACTGGCCACCCCATGGCCCCTTCAGATTCTTTTCTGCTCCTCTAGATCCGAGCACATGATGCTAAAGTGATCCATCTATGCCTCTAGATTCTTTCTGATCAGGCTGGGAGTTCCTATACACATGAAACACACATGGTCTTAAGTTTTTAATCACCGTGACCTAACAATAATGCTTGCCAGATAACGGATCATTAACAACTGTCTTTTGAACAGGCATAAAATGTGGGCTGTTTGACCCATATTCTTCTTCATTCTGCTTTACAAATTCCACCCTTCCAAAAACTCCCGCAGCTGCCCATGTACAACTGAAGCATGGTGGAAGTGATAATAAACAGACAGAAACAAATTTACAGCCAGGCACAGGGCCCAGGACTCCCTGGTGGCCAAGCGGAAATGTTTACTTTCAGAGTTCTCAATTAAGGGAAGTTAAAACGGAAGGCCTTCCAAGAACACCGAAGTCCCCTGAGTCACATACATCAAGGACAGAGAGGAAGAGAGAGGAGGCCTATGGGAGGGAAGCCTGGGCAGGAATGGAAGTCGCCAGCGTTTTGGGAACTCGGGGCCAGGGCTGTCTGGACCCCTCCAGGTGGGCAGTACCACCTGGTATCCAGCACTGGGTCTTTGTGACAATAAGCAGGTCCAGACACAGATCTCTTCTGCAGAGCATCAGCAGCCGTGGACACAGGGAAGTCCCTGGCCCAGTCTGGCAGGGAAAGTGCCCACCCAGGGGTGGAGGCCAGATTCCCAGCCCTGTGTCCACACCAGGAAGCACTGGGAACTTCTCTGAGTTGCTCCCTCCTCAGCCTCTGAGAAGAAGGGATTTGACTGAGTTTCTTCCTTCCTTAGGATTTGGCCTTGAAATCTGCAGGCCGTGTGGTCAGGAGAACTGGCCATCCTGGGCTGGGAACCGGAACCTCGTGGGCAATGGGTCTCCCAAAGTCAGACACTTTGGATCATTTACAGCCAGTGCCAAGGGAGGTCAGCACTGGGTGGCCATCAAAACCCACCACAGAGCAGGCTAGGGACCACAGGGTCATAGTAACACCTGCCACACACTGGACACCAGGCACCCCACAAGAGCCCTGCACCGTGACCAACTCACTGACTAACCACAAACGAACCCGGAGTTTTAAGTGCTCTTTTTCTTAGATGGGAAAACCAAGCTGCTCCTGCTCTCCCGCCCCTTGTTCTTACCCCCTGATCTAGCAGTGACTACTTTGAGATTTTGCTAATCTTGGGGGAAATCAACATCTGGGTCATTTCTGCCCACAGCCTAAAACCAGCCAGCTCACCAAAGGGACAGGAAGATCCAGTGACAGGAGTGGACATACTTACTGATGCTCACGGAGATGCTATTTAGAACCATGTACGGGCTCCCTGGGTTGCCCTGGTGCGTCAGCCTGGCCGCGCATGTGTAGCTGCCCCCGTCCTCTGCAGAGACATTGTTCACAAAAAGCTTCATGCCCGAAGAAATGAACTTCTGCGGCTCCCCGGTAATCTCCTTACAGTCCTAAATTTCAATAAAGCATTCTAGTCAACGAGTATTTGGGAGTACTAGTTGCATTCCTAGTTAGCGCCACCTATGAACTATGGGGAGGCAAGAAATCTCGTGCTCCCTAGACCTTGCTATTTACCATCTGAGCAGAAGGTGATTGATAGGTAGGAAGGTAGTTAAGCAGGTAGGTAGGTAGATAGTTAGAAGATAGATAGATAGATAGATAGATAGATAGATAGATAGATAGATAAGTTGGATGGATGGGTGGAAAAAAAGATTCCTTGCTCAGTTGGTGCGTGCGTGCGTGCGTGCGTGAATATGATCTATATATATGCAATCTATATTTGTATCTAGCCAGCTACATTCATCTACAGAATATTTGACAAAGAATATGTCACAGAGCTGAGCCGTGCAGGGTCTTGTCAGGACGAGAACAGGCACATGGCCTGTTCTCCACCACACGCCCCATGTCTTCCCCAGACTCCCATCAGCGCGGGTGAGACCAGCTGCTTCTGCCATGCTGCAGGCCCAGTGAGAGCTTCTCCACCTGTTAGGGGTTTCACTTTACTGAATCCAAGATAACTCTTCACCAACATCCTAGGTGGAGACTTGAACAGCGAGCAGGCTACAGAGAGAAGGTGACATGTCGTAACTTGTGCCACCCTGGCCTCCACTGCGTCAGCATGGAGCAGTCTCAAAGCCAACCAACATGAAGACCAGTTCACACCCGTCCTTGTCAGCCAGCGTCCGGAGGCTGACACCTCACTGTCATCCTCTGGGAAGCTCACACACCCGCGCTGGTCACCACACCTGCTTCTCGGGGCCCTGCCAGCCTCTCTACCCTATTCGAATCACAGGGCAACTGTGAGTGTTTACTCAGTTTAACACCTGTGCTCCTGTCTTCCAGGATCCCTGTCCCTGTCCTCAGAGTGTCACAGGCAGCTGAGCTAGTTAGAAATATTACAGGCAGTTAGACAGGGCTGGGCCCTTGAGGAAGCCAAGCCCGCACAGAGGACCAGAAGTCTGGTGACCTTGGAGGAGACACACTTCTTGCTATGGGCCAGATCGCGAGACAGAAGGCAAAACAGATGCAACCACACCCCAAGTACAAACCTTAGGGATTCAGTATGGATCACCTGGGAAGCCAGGAGTCACCAGCCCAACCCCCACAGGAAGAGTCCCTGGCCCGTGGAAGGCTAGTTTGCTACATGACTCTCTTCCCCATTCATCTTAATTTGGTCAATTTTACCTGAAAAATTAATCTGATTGGTTGATCACAGCTCTGTCCCACCTCATACCCATCTGCCTTTCAAATTCCCGGTTTCCCACCTTAGACCTGCCTTGCCTCATGGTTTTACTCTTTAAAAATCCCTAGAAAAGACAGAGTCTTTGACAACCCACCTGGGACCACTTCTGTCTCTCTCAGACAGAAGCTTTCTTTCTCTCAATAAATATTTCTGCTCTTAACCTCCACTGTTCCTAAAATTCATTCTTCCATTGTAAAGAACACAAACTTGTATCACACATCTAGTAGGTAGGGAGTTTTGTTCCCCTGTATCAAGAGCATTCATGATCTAAGCATAAAACACATGCACACACACCCCAATGAAATGAAAGATTCACTGCACACGTGTTGAATGATCTCAGCCAGCCACGGTGAGCAGTCAAACCCCATCCTCCACCTCACAGCCACTGGGAAAGCTCAGGCGACACGGTGGAGCTCAGAAAATGAGGCCAGAGTGAATGTTTCTTTACAGTGTGCGTCATGACCACCCCAAAGTCCTACACCACCTCCTTATGAGTACCTCACAGGGTAAATCAGACTATCATTAGTTGATTGCCCACCAAACAGAAAGGGAGTTACTATTAACCCCCTTCCGCAAATCCACAGTGGCTAATTTTGCAAACTGCCCTAAGGGATAAAGTGGAGGCTTGGCATTAGCAGTATCATCCAATTGAAAAAAAATTTTTTGAGCCACTGAGCTAAATCCCCAGCCCCTGATACCCTTTTGAGATTTCCCACTAACTCTTGAGGAATGAGCCATCCTCTCCCCACCCACCAAGACTAACACTAAAGCCACTAAATCTTAAATAAACTCCAGGCAAGGTCCTCCTTAGCATAACACCACCTCTGCCCTCCTGAGCCATCCTGGGATTAGACCTGCCCTCCGAGGCACAGGCCTCTGCGTTCTCTGCCAGCTTGGAGTCTCCACTGATCCCTCCCATCACCGTCTGCTCCCAGTCAACAGTGCTGCCTTGGAGTGTCGCCCTCTTGACCCAGCTGGAGACATCGACTTCCCAGTCACCCCTTATGCATTACTACTGTCTGTTTATCTTATCCTCTTGCTGTACACTTAACACAGGCAACCAGGGTTCTGGCCGGGTCCCCAGTACCAATGGATTTGTTCTTCCTGTGGTGACAGGCAGGTGTTTAATCAAATCAGTGTTAGCTAAAGGCCATTCGGTGACAGTGACTTGGACCACCCTAGTTCTCATCTGCTGGGGCATTAAACTCTGCGAGGCCCGACTGATTTTAAAACTTGAGGCCTATGCCTCACTATGAAAGTTCAAAATTAAACCATGAATAATAATAGCAGCCAATATTTGAAGGTGTCTTGTATTCCAAGAGCTAGGAGGAGCGCTGATAACCCGGCACGTACAGCATTTCAGGACACAAAACAAGGCAGAGCATTGTGGCGAAAAGACTGACGGAGATGAAACTGATGAGGCAGGTCAGGAGCCAGCAGGAAACCACAGAATGGGACGGACACCTGGAGCTTAGGACAAAAACTCAACTGATGCATAAGAAAAGATTTCAACACATGTTGGAGACCACTAAAAAGTGGCTCTGAGCTGGATTTAAAATTAATTAATTGGCTTTCTAGGTTTATCTGTGAGTAGGTCTTAGGCCTGTGCCCCTTGCCTGGCGATGGGAGCTGATTCATAGTAAGTGAATCTCTATGAATCACTGGTCCTGGTTGAGGCCTGTAGTGGCCTGTGTGGCCAGAGACACCTCAAAGGGCAAGATGAGACCACAGCTGGGGACACTTGGCTCAAACATCAATGGTAGACAGAGACTGCAGCTGCAGGAATTACTCCTACAGCCTCACTCCTACCATGTCTTCATGATAAGACGGGTCTCCTAAATTGATGTGATTCATTACTTGGGGACATCCTTGAAGTGACTCCCAAGGTCCCGCTCATTGCCTGCACTTTCCTCAGTTTCCCCACCCTTTGTTGTTGGACCTAATAAATAAAGTGGGCAGTCCAGAGAAGTCTTTTTTTAGCCCTCAGAGTCTCGAACTCAGCTAAAGAGTTTTAACCCTTGTAGAGCTTTAAAATCATACTGCTTGTCTCATTTTATTTAAGCCTTCACTGTACACTCGTTTGGGAGATCGGGGATCTAGGTCAGGACCTGATAGACATGGCCACTCTCATGATGACCAAGAAGCAACATCTCATGCTGTTTCCACAGATTAAGGCTAGGTAGAGCCTGAGCAAAGCTGGACAGTAGAGTCAGGAAGAAAAGGACAGAAGAGAGTTAAACAAAGGCTAAAATTAGCACCTTAAAATTGACAAACCTTTGGCAAGAACAATCAACAAAGAGAGAAAACAGAAATATATGGCACCAAAATGAAAAGGGAAGAGGCCCAACAAACCCATAAATGTCAGAGACAGCAAGAGCGCAATTTTGGAGCTCGGTGTCCACACCTTAGCAACTCACAGGGGCAACAAAAATTCTAACTAAGCTCAGCATGCTAAACGTGCTACAAGAAACACAGAATCTGAATAGTTCTTTAACTATTACAGATAGTGAGTGTGTAACTTAGAACTTCCCCTCTAAGAGCATGCCAGCACCAGCTGGCTTCACCACCACACTCAAGAAGCAAATAAAACAAAAAATAAAATAAAACTAATCTTAAACCTTTCTAGATAAAAAAAAAATAAGGCTTAATTCCAGTTAATTTTATAAGACCAGAATATTATTCACATCAAAATTCGACAAGGGTATAATAAGAAGCAAAGGTTTCATACTGGTATCATTCATAACCCAGTAGCAAAATCTGAAACAAAATGTTAACAAACCAAATCTGGTGATGTAACACCAGGGTGAGTTATTCCAGGGCATAAAATTGATAAAACCAGTCCGAAAACAGTCCTTGTCACACAACATATTAACTAAACAAAAACAAAAATTACATGAAAAGTCAAAAACACATTTTAGGGGCTGGGGATTTAGCTCAGTGGCATAAGTGCCTGCCTGGTGAGTGTGAGGTCGTGAGTTTGATCCCCAGTACCAAAAAAAAAAAAAAAAAAAAAAAAAAAAACCACATTTTATAAAATTTAACACCAATTCATAATAAAAGCCAAAATCAGTTCCCTAAACTGATAAAGAGCATTTCTCAAAGTCTTAAACATCACTATAATGATAAAATGTTGAGATTTTTTTATTTCAGTATAATGACACGAAAAATTGTGACTGTTACTTCTAGGGTGGTGATTTATATAGTGGCAAATAACTCTGGAGCAGCCACTGCTCCTGAAATGCTCTGGAGATTCCAGCTTGCAAAACAAAGAAGGGAGAAGACATAAAGTTACAGAGCTAACAGTGGAAGAAATAAGACTGCCTTTAAATGATGTGAGTATTGCAAATCCAACAGTCGACAGTACACGTATTAAAGAAATGAATTCCAAGGTTGCTAGAGATAAGAACAACATACAAAAATGAATACTGTTTCCATGTATCAGCAATAAACAGAAGATAAAAATACAAAGATCATACCATTGCAGTATTATCAGAAAACCTCAATTTCCCAGGAATAAATCTAATAGGACCAGAGTAAGACATCTAGACAAAAATTATAAAACATGCTTGTAAGAAATTAAATAAAATAAAATGGAGGAATATATTATAATTTAGAAGACTCAGAATCATAAAGATATGCATTTTTTGCTAAATAGAGCAATCACAGTTAAAATTCAAAGTATAATTTTTGTGAAAAGTGACATTCAGATTCTAAAACTTGAATGAAAATTTAAAGGACTACAACAGATAAGATAAGATTACCTCAAGGGAAAAGGACAACAGGGAAAAGAAATTCAGCCACACGACCAGACTGACCTGTAAACCCCCCGTAAGACTGCAACCAAGATTTCAGAAGTCCTTTTGTGAAAATGAACAAATTGACTATGAAGCTGCCGTTACCTATGCCCCAATAATTAACACGGGCAAAGTGGAATAAAACACACTGAGAGTCCAGAGATGCCCACGTGCAACAGCACTCGGATTCAAGTGTCAAGAGCTAGCGCAGCAAGGGAGATGCAGAAACTATCAATCAGCCCGGGAGACGATCACATGTGACCCTGAGTAGCATAGTACAGTTAAAATCAGTGGAAAAAGAAACAACAAAGTATCTCAAAGGTGATACGGGAAAACGTTGTGTTACTTTGAGATAGGATAGGAAAAGATTCTGATACAACTCACAGAAATCTCTAGTCAGAAGGCAAAATTAATAAATTAAACTATGTTAAAATTAGGAGGCACAAAGACTAACTACAAGAACCAAAAAGCAAGGACTGGAGTTCACGATATGCAAAGAGCTGCTGTAAATCAACCAGACACAGAAGAGAGGCTCCCAGCCTTGCCACAGGCCACAGGCCATAAAACACCGAGGCCACACGCCCCTCCCTGCACACTTCCATGTGTTCCACAACCGCCACCAAGCAGAACCACATCACTGCAGCAGACTGCCTGGCCAGCACCGCCCAAAATAGTTACTACTTGGCTCTTCATGGAAAAGGTTTGAGAACCTCTGGATGAAACAAACAACCAGAAAAATGGACAAGAAACTTTCCTGAGCACTGCATGGGGAATATTATACACACTCATGCACACTCACACTCACGCACATGCACACTTGTGCCCAACGCATGGCCAGTACACAAACCTAAAGGAAGATCCACACTACCGTACCTCAGGGAGATGTTCGCTGAAACCAAAGGAAGACAGAGCTGCACAGCCACCCACTTGTTGGAGACCACTACGAAGCAGCTCGGAGCAGGATTTAAATTTTACTAACTGGCTTTCTGTGTTTATCTGTGACTCTGTCCTAGGCCTGGGCCCCTGCCTGGCGACGGGAGCTGAGTCATAGTAAGTGAACCTCTGTGAATCACTGGTCCTGGCTGAGGCCTGTAGTGGCCTGTGAGGCCAGAGATCCCTCAGAGGGCAAGATGAGGCACAAGGTAAGACAGCTGTGGACACTTGGCTCCAACATCAATTAAGCAGATAGGGACTGCAGCTGCAGGAATTACTCCTACAGTCTCACTCCTTCCATGTCCTCATGATAAGACAGTTCTAATGAATTGACATGATGCATTACTTGGAGACATCTGTGAAGTGACTCCCAAGGTCCTGCTCACTGCCTGTGCTTTCCTCAGTTTCCCCGCTCTTTGTTTTGGACCTAATAAAGTGGGCGGTCCAGAGAAGTCTTTGTCTTAGCCCTCAGAGTCTCAAGCTCAGCTAAAGGGTTTTGACCCTCCTGGAGCCCTAACATCATACCACTTGTCTCATTTTATTTACACCTCCACCGTACACTTGTTTGGGAGATCGGGGATCTAGGTCAGGACCCGATATCTACTGGATAAAGCTAACATGAATGGGGCCAGGGATGTGGTAGGCAGTTCAGCGCTGGAGCACTTTCCCGGCCTGTGCAAGGCCCAGGGTTCAGTCCCCAGCATACACGTGCACACAAAGACTAATAATACCATATGGTGTCAGATACAGGAATAAAAATAACTCACACACTGCCAATGTAACTGTAAACCAACACACCAATTTGAAAAATGGTTTGCCATTTTCTATTAATTTTGAGCATCTTGCCTGTTACCCAACCGTGTCATTCTTGTATAAAATTCCCCATAAAATCGCATGCATCTGTGAATAAAAAGGTATACCCTAACTTTATCTACAATACTCCCAAACTGGAAACAACTCAAAACTCTGATGATACTAATAATGAAGAAACCCACACAGCGAGAGCCGTAGAGGAGCCAGCTAATGCTCACCAGTTCACTACTGACCCAGGGAGCTACGCATTAAACGCTGTGCACAGTGTCATCCAAACTGGTTTTTTTATGTTTGTTTGTTTGTTTTTGTTTGGTTTTGGTTTTTTAGGGTGTTGTGTGTTTTTGTTTTTGTTTTTGGCACCGGGGATCAAACTCATGACCTCACGCTTCCAGGCAGGCGCTTATGCCACTGAGATAAATCCTTTGCCCTTTAATAGAATACCATATATATTGCTGTATTGCTTTGCATCTTTTTCTTGTTTTGTTCCCCCCCCCCACTGGGGATCAAACTCACTACTGCGCACTTGCAAGGCAGGTGCTTATGCTGCTGAGCTAAATCCCCAGCTGTCCAAATTGAATAGAGTCCAAACAGTACAGCTCTAATCTGTGACAGTATACTTCAGTGGAGCAGTTATCTTTGGGAATTATTTTGGCAGTTTTCACAGGACGGCAGGGGTAAGGTCCCATAATTTATGTCTCAATCTAGGTGAGAAAGGGTAGTTAATCTTTTAATTCGATTCCTGATAATCTACCCGGCATGTCTGCTTATGAGTCATGTATTTTTCACACCTATGTTACTCATCAAGGAAAAGACTTTTTCAATGCATGCCAAGACACAGAAATACCTAAAATTTCCTAAGTGTCAACAAGAAAAATTAAAGAAGGAATTACAGCTGAAGATGCAAGTGGACAGTACAGAAGAGGGTTCAGGAAAGGCAAGAAAACACAGTAAACGTGGCCAGTCTCACCAGCAACCCTGGAGCCTGGGGCCCACTGGTACCTGTGAGAAACCCAAGCTTAGCAAAGATGCAGGTACGGGGTGCTCATTTCCACATGCTTGTAACAGAGGAAATCGGTACCAACCTAAGTGCACAGGAAATGGGCAACAGAGATCACCAAAGCCAAAGCGACCTTCGAAAAGCTGCTAGAACTCACCAGTCTCCCATGAAATGAATCGGGTGTGTGTGTAAGAGAGAGAGAAAGAGGAAGAGAATACATACACAGAGAGACCGAAAGTCAACTTCATTATGAAAAAGACAATAAAAAAGAAGAGATGAGAGCTTGTCAGCACATACAAGACCTCTAAGGCAGTCGGGAACTTCTGGGCAAACAAAACTTGCTCAAGCAAAGAGTAGGACGTCTGGATAAATCCCAGTACCACTAAGAAACTGAGCCTACAGATGACACCTTCTCACACGCTCAGGACCCAGACGGTGCTTGGACAGAGCTCACGGGTGGGGCAGGGAAAGGCTTCTGTCCTGCTGCTCAGGCTGTGGGAAGCAAGGACCAGACCAGAGAGTGGGCAGGAAGGCACCAAGCGGGGAGGCTGCGATCGCATAGAGGAAGGGCTGGAAGGGCACCCCGGATCACACAGGCGCAGCACCAGGGACCCACAGAGGTGGCCCAGGATTTCCAGGGGGTGACTTTGAGTAATTTGTGATTATTGGACCAATTTGAGAGTGTGGCCATTGAAACAAGTTAATCAGTGTTGGACAGCGGGGGAATAGCCTGAAAAAGAACTGGAGAGGGGTGCAAGTGATGATCACAAAGCTTCAGACAACAAATAATCAGTGGGTGACATTAGCACTGGCTAAACTAATAAATATCAGACACACAAATCTCTACCAAATCTCCCTCCAGAAATCCAATGTAACCTAGAAAAAAAAAACCAAGTAGAATTTTGAAAAGAGGAAAACTATCAACAGAATCTTTTATTTTTTTTACCTTATACCACCTTACGGAATCCAAAAGACAGCTCTCTGGGAAGTACATGTGACACAGCAGCTTGCCAGAGCTTCCCGCGTACAAGACTTGATTGAGCTCGTTTGCTAACTGCAGCGAGCCATTTCTGGAGCTGACACAGGAGAAGCCTTCTACCACGGTGAGGTTGACCAGTACTCTGCAGCAGCTCTCCGTGTTCCTGTTGGGAGGAGCAGTGTGAAACCCCACAGCCCTTGACACAATCAAAACACCAAGCCACGCTGCTTCTCTTCAGGTCTTTTCAACTGGCATTCATGGCACAGTCCAAACCCCTGCCTTAGACAAAGCCACACACAGCCCACAGGGCCTCCCTCAAGGAGAGACAGGCTGGGTATCTACAGGGGCAAAATGGGCAGCAGCTTAGCCAGGTGTTATGGTTGATACACTGTGTCAACTTAGGAAGTTTAGAGAGACTCAGCAGGGAGCAAGAATCCCTTCTTTGTGTATAACCCCACCCTGTGCAGGAGGAAAGGGCACAGAGACTTTGTGACCCTTACAGCAGAGGCTTATTCCCTGCTTTTGCTCTGGCTGCCTCCTTGAAGGGTTGCCCCAGTGCCCTGCCACCCTGCCTTGCAGCCAGATGATCATGGACTGAAACCTCCGAAAACTGTGAGCTAAATAAACCTTTCCTTCCTTCATTTTGGATGTTGGGTGTTTTGTCCCAGCAACAAGAAAGAAGTGATCAAGATACCAGATCAAAAGGAAAGTGGCCGGATAGATTGAGGGAACCAAATACAGTGCATGATCTGTCCTGGGAAAGGAAGAGTTACCTGGGTCAGTGAGGAAACAACTGATACAACTCAAATACAAACTACAGATGAAAGCGTTGTCTGGGGGCTGAATTTCCTGGATTTGATTACTGCACTGCGATCAGGTAGGAGAATATTCTCGTTGACAGGAAATATATATTGAACTCTTTTAAGCAATAAAATGGGTACAATGCGTACAACTGAAATGGTTTCAGGTAAAAAAAAATATAGAGATATGCATATATGGAGACAGGATATAAGGAAAATGGAAAATTTTTACTTTAAAATGAAAATCTAGGTGAAGGATAAACAGGAGTTTGCTATATTATTTCTCAAATTTTAAACATCAATCTGAAATTATCTTCAAGTGGAGATGTATACTTCACTGAATCTACATCATGTCCAAAGGTTAAAGATCTGGGAGAATCCACGCTCAGTGTCTCCCACGCCAGACAGTACCTTGGCCTAATGGCTGTGAAACATGATTTCTCTTCATTTCAGAGTTCCCAGGTTGAGATATTTTAAACCCAGCTCTGACATGCAAATGGAGATCATATATGATCCCCGACTCCAGGTAATAATTCACAGTTCACCAGTGGTAGTGAACACAGCAGGCTGTTTGCTGGCATTGAAAGCTGGAAAAGGTTTGCCACCGCGGGCCTAGCCTGCATCAGGAGCATGCAGGCTTCATACTGAGCCACTACGGATCAACACGGGAGGCTGCCTGCTCTCCACTGCTGTGCTCTCAGGCAAGCGTCTGCACACCAGGTCGGCAGGGTGGATGAACGCCATGTGCACGTGGGACATGGGCCACTCTAACACACAGAAAGGGGCCTTCTGGGCCCAAAAAGAGACAGACAGAGGGAGTAACTACTTCACCCAAGAGCTCTGCGTGTTTCTACTTCACCTCCAGGATTGTTTCCCGTTCACAGACAAGAAGACCAAGCGTCACAGAGGCCACATGCTTTGCTGAAGTCATGCAAGTTAGTATGGCAGAATCACAGATTGCGGCCCTTGGACAAAATTGAGCCCATGGATGCATTTTATCTGGGTCTCACAGAGTTTTCGGTCACACACACAGGTGAACACACACACATGCAAATTCAAGCAGACAGCTCGCTCTGACAGGACACTTGCTTTCCAGCTGAACACAGTCCTCTCCCAGCTGGGCTGGCTGCCACCAGCTTTATCTCTCACATCCAAAAACATAGCGGCCCAGCACCCGCTGACTCCACCTCCTGGCACAGCGCCTGGTGCAGGTCTGAGGCTGCGCCAAGCTTACAGGAAGCGGCTTCCTTATGAAAGAGTCCCCGAGATGCCTGGCCCCTCCCTGCACCTGCCACCTGTCACCAGCGCTTGCCCTGCCAAGATCCACACGCTGCATCAGGTAGTCTGTCCTGAAGCAAAATTTCAATCAGAAAAGATGTGTTTGGCATCCAGAAAACATCTTACAGATCTCTTTAAGGTCTATGTAAATCTGTTACCTATGTAAGGCATTTCAAACGTGCTCCTTGGAAATCATTTCATCCTAGTTATAAACCTAGACTACAGTCTCACCACGTTTTCCAGGTTCATTGCAAATGCTCTTAGGGACAGACACACAGACAGACAGACAGAGAGACAGTTTCGGTCTGCTGTAGAGGACGGACTTACTTCACCACGCACTGGTACAGCCCTGCGTCCCCCGCGCTCACAGGGAGAATCAGCATCCAGGTGCGCTCCTGGTGGATCCTGTGCCCCACGTCCCGGGACAGCGGGGCGTCGCCGGGCACTGTGTACCAGGTCACGTTCACGTCCCCAAGTGTCAGGGCGAGATACGAGCAGTTAAAAGCAAAGGGCTGGCCGGCCGCCACGACCTCATGGGATGTTCTGAGGACGACTTCGCACACACCTAGGCACACGGGACGAACCAATACGGTGACAGTGATTTCAGCCCAAAGGAGATGCCAGTCTAGGGCAGCGAGAGTCCGCAAACTGCTCTTCGATTTTCTAGCAAATTATAATTCTACCCCGGAGTCTCCCTAGGCGTCCCTAGGCTGGGCAGTGCGCAGAATTCCATGTTCTCAAGGACGAATTCTGTGGATCCACAGCACAGAGCCCCCTGGACTCCCTCTCACGCCCCCCACACCGGGGATCCCCTCTTGCGTTGCCAGCCTTTATCTCAGGGGTGCTCAGCAGCAGCCCGCAGCCCTTACCCGCACATGCCCACGTCACATTAACTTCCCGCCCCCGCCTCCATCTCCTGGTCCTCATCTCGCTCTCAAAAGACCTGGCGTCTTGTTTCCAGTTATTTATCTCTCATTTTGCGCTCTAATTTATTTATTGTTTGGATTTCTCATAGGAGAGAAACCATGCAACACTTAAGTTTGTGGGTCTCGTTATGCCACTTAACATTACAGCCTCCGGGTGCATCCATTTTCCCACTAATGACTCGAGTTTATCCCTCTTCGTGGCTGCGTAGCGCTCCACGGTGTGTAGATACCACCTTTTACGTATCCGTTCATCTGCTGATGCGCATAGGGGCCGCTTCCAAGATTGAGCTATTACGAATTGGGCTGAAATCACCCTCCATCCCGCCTCCCTGCCCTGCCCTCCCTGTCCCCCTTCCCTCTCCCCTCTCCCCCTCCCCTTCCTGGTCCTTTGTCCTGTCTGCGCAGCCCCATTTCTCTCCTTAGCGAAAGGGCATCTCACTCCCAGCTGGATTGTTTTGAAAACCTGCCCCGTTCTACCGGGTTGCTCCGGTTTTCTCAGAGCTGGGTTTTGTGGGCGCTTTCTTCAGGCTCCCGCCTGATCTTTACACAACCCCGCAGCACAGGGCACAGCGCCCTCGATCAGCCTGACCTGGCCTGTGCCCCGCGTCCCCAGCCCAAAGCCCTGGGGACCTGGGGCCGGAACCTGCAGTGCCTGCCGTACTGTACCTGCCGAGGAGGCCGGGACCGCGGGCCGGAGCGCCAGGGTCAGCGCGCAGAGCAGCAAGGCCGGCGTCCGCATCGCGGGCTGGGGAAGAGGGGCGCGCGGCTCAGGGCTCCCCGTGGGCCGGACCGCGCCTGCCAGGCTGGGAGCCCCGCCTCGGCCTGCGGCCCCCCAAGTCCGGGCGGAGAGGATGGGGTGCCGTCCCCCGACCCCCGCCCCGCCCCCAGGGACCTGCGCGCCCCCGCACCCCGGGCCACGCGCCCTGCGCCCCATTCCCGCTCACCCCGCAGACGCCGCGGCCCCTCTGCCCCAGGGATCCGAGGCGCGCAGGGACCCGCTGGGCAGGGCTGGTCCCGGCAGGGAGTTTCCGCGCCGTCGTGGGCGGGATCCCGAGCTGCCCGCCCGCCGCGTGGGGCCGGGAGGAAGCCGGTGCTCGAAGCGGGAAGAACTGGTTCAAGTCTTCCGCTCTGGTTCCGGGGCGCTCACAGTTCCGCATCCCAGGAAGGTGCGCGGAAGCCGCTCGGGTGCGCGAATCCTGCGCCCCTTTCGGAGCCTCCCACCGGCCGAGGGAACCTTGGAGCAGAGCTGGCCCCGGCGCTCCGGGTCCTGGACCTCTGGGAGGCGGGCGGCCCATGGTGAGCCCCGAGACCCGGTCCCTAGAACTTGTCAGAGGACCTCAGCCCAGGGACCAGCTGGTCGCCAAAGCAGTTTGGGGAGGCTGGCCCCGCCCCCGGTGGTCTCCCGGGGCGGAGACGAGACGGTGACATCAAAGCCACCGCGGGGCTAGGGCGGTGGCCTTACCAGCCAGGCGTGGGCATGGGCCCGCAGCTGGTGACTTTCCGCACCCCGGGTGGCGAGCACCTCACATTTCATGTGAGGCGTTTGTGTGAGGTGCACCTGTCCGTGCTGAGAATTTTTTTATCGTTTGTTTTCTGATTTATTCTAAAGAATAACAACAGTCCCTTTACACGGTCACATGGGTGTCGTACTTTCCACCAAGAGCGACCAACACTTTCTGAAACAGACTCGCTGGGAAGTGGCCGTGGCGAATGCCTGGCTCAGTAGCAGACTAAGTGGATTCTCGGCCCTGCTTGGGCAGTTGGTCTCTTATGATATATAATGGGTCACATCCTCCCTGGCAAAAGCTGCCACACTGCAGAGAGAGGAGAGGGAAAATGTCAAACGAGGACTTAACGGGGCTAGGGAAGGTTCTGGTTTCGCAGGCTCTGTCCCGGGATCCTTCGGGCTGGCACACTCAAAGGATCTCCTGGGTCAGCTGTAAGCAGTAATCTATTATTTTCCCATGACATCAGCACTGAGTGAGGATTCTTTACACACAGGTACCTTCTGGGGTTTATGTCCCATCCCTAATGAAAGCTTTACTATTAAAAATGGGACTCAGGTACAGAATTATTGCTATGAGCCGTTTTGAAAGCTGTTTACTCCTTCCTTGTGTTGTTTTGTTGTTTTTTGAGACAGTCTCACTATGTAGCCCAGATGGCCTCAAACTCATAAGAATCCTCCTGCCTCAGCCTTCTGAGTGCTGGGATTTCAGGCCTGTGCCACCACACAGGACATGTGAAGGGTATTTCTTCATCTTTTTTTATCATGATACCCTTTTCCATTATCCCCTGATGAACTTCGCGTCTTGTCTTGTTTTTGTGGCTTGAGGACTGACGTGCGGGTCAACTCCAGTTGGAAGCAGTGCCCCAAAGTGGGTGACGTTGAGACGGGCCGTCCCAGGCCCTCCCTGAGTCCTCGGTCCCTAAACTGATTCTTGCAGGGTGCTTTCTCTCCATTCTGAATGCGTTTCTGATGGATAGAAAACAAATCGCTTGATATTGAACCCAGCACCGATTTGGGGATTTAAAACTTTGAAATTAAAAGCATGTTGAGCAGGTCTTGTGTGTTTCCTCAACACCAAGTTACCCTGAGGGTAGAGCAGCGACATGGGCTGGGAGCACAGAGGAAGCCTACATCCGGTCAGCATGCCTTTACTGAAGGAAGCATCAAACTAAACTCCATTACGGTGTGGACAGTTTGTGCGTGCTTATAACAAACACGTTTAAAAGATAAGCACAAACATTTTTAAAACAGTGGAAACGGTCACATTTACTGCAGGCTTATGGTGACCCCAAAGAATCCCAAAAGCAAGCAAGCACTAGTGGCCACTAGGAAAGGAAGGGAGGAATTCCGCCGAAATTGATTCACAGAGGTGGCAGCCAGCGAGGAGTCCCACTTTGCTCTATGGTGGTGGCGCAGAACGGGGCTTTGGGCTGAAACATCCTCAATTCTGTGACTTGAAAAACGCTTTCTTGGGGCTCCGCTGTGTACAGGAAGCCCTTCTGGACCTTGCCGCTGTCCAGGGGAGTCTACATTTTTAATCCCAGGGAAAGTTATTGGAATTCCAATAAATTCATTCTAGTCTACCACTTCCAGTGCACACCACGGTGAGCATAAAGTCACTACAGCACGTTTGTATTTTCAGGAAGCCCAGAGCTCTAGATCCAATCGGGATAGTGCTAATCGGAACTAAAACCTCCACCCAGGGCCAGACCTGGGCTTTATTAATTTGTGAAGAAGGGAGTAGCTTAGGGAAGAGTGACTATGAGAAGGCAGGAAGGATGTGAGTGCCGTGCATTGGGCTGGGTGGGAGGCCTGAGGTCACCTCTGCAAGACCCAGAGAGAGAGATGCAGACAGAGTGATCTGCATATCGGATTGGGGCAGTATCTAGTGTTTCAGGGTCAGTGCTTCAGTGCTGATGTGTAATCCTTGTGCCCTGAGATATCACAGCCTCTTTCTCGACAGTATGGCGTCACTGGTCCGACTTGGGAGCTACAGGGGGAGCAGCATCACTGATGTGTCACATTCACATCAGCATCTTGGCTACGTCCATTCAAGTGATCGAGGCGATAGAGAAATCCCAGCCAGCCCCACATGTATCCATACACACAGGGCCAGGTGTCACCAAAAGGGAGACAAGTGCCCTTCTTTCAGGGAGCGCCCCACCGGTGGTCCCCACAGCCTTGAGTTCAAGACTAGCTTGGGCTACGTAATGAGTTCCAAGCTAGCCCGAACTGCACAGCGAGACCATCTCCAAAACAAAACAAAAACAAAACCCAAAATCTTTATGCTTCCCTTGAAGAACTTTCTTTTGAAATAAGCATCTTACCATGCAGTGAGTAAGAGCTACCTAATTCAAAATGATTCTAAACCATGTTTAAAAAGCAAAACAGAGCTTCTGAAACAGAGCTCAACAGGCTCCCTGAATCCGTGGCTCTCACTCCACAACTCCTCACCCCCCAAAACCAAGAGCTCAATGCACATGCGTGTGCATGTGTGTGCATGCATCTGTGTCCACTGAGCAGACACTCTTCTGTAGGTTTTCGAGTCTTCAGATCAAAAGTACCCATGTCGTACGTTCACACCATTTGCTTTTATACCACAGCGTTCTGTTTTTGAGATTTGGTGTTTTGAGAGTGTTGTTCTAGCAGACTCAAATTCACAGGGTGTAGGGTCCCCTCGTGAATACACCACATACGACACAAAATACCTCTTGGTGGACATGTAGCTTGTTCCCACTGGATTTTTTTTGTTCTTGTACACGGTGCTGTAGTGTCCTCTTGCGTGGGTATTCAGTGCAATTACTGGATAGATGCTTCTTCAACTGTTAGCGAATTCCCAATTTTTCTCCATGGTGGCTTCTTCAGAGGAGAGATGATCCCTTCATATTCTTGCCAATAGGAGTGTCGGAATTTCAGATACTGCACACTTGGCCAGTCTGGTGGTGGAAAGCTGTCTTGGGATTTTTCTACTTCCTGATTACTAGTACAGTGGCATCTTTGCCTGTGGTCCTGGCCACCTACACTTCCTCCACGTGACCGTCCTCATTTGCTGCTCTTTTTCACCCACTTGGTGTTTTGCCTTGCACTAGGCCGTTAGTAGGGAGTTCACTGAATTCCACCTTTGAAGCCCCATTTCTCAGGAGGCTCAGACCTGCCGCCCTGTCCCCCACCGCCCCTGGAGGGACCCCAGCAGCACCCTCCTACCGCTTGGCCTTGTGAAAGCCTGTGCCAGGTGCTTGGTTCTTCATCATCATGGCTCACCAACCCTCCTCGTCCCCCAGTCCTTTAGCCGTTGCTTGTTGGCAAGTGTAAGGTCCTGAGTTCGATCCCCAGGACCAAAATAAAAAAGAGAGAGAGAATCTGGAGGTTGTGGGGTGAAAGGTGCCTTTTTCTTCTTTATGCATTTCAAGAATTTCTACATTGTCAAACTCATGTTGTTTCTATGATACAAAAATGGATATTTTCTACTTCGTTTTTAAAAAGAACATTTGTAAGGCAATAATCAACTCACAAGGGAACTGCTGGACCAGCTGTTCACTGTCCTTCCTCAATCACCTGTCTCTCGTTTCTAATCCCATTCACAGCAGTACCCTGGTCACCATGATTCTCAGCAGAAGCACTCCCCTAGCCAATATACTACAGTTTCTTAGTTGCTGTTTCTAAGAGACAGGAGCAACCGGAACTCTCTCTCTCTCTGTGATGCCCCTCTGCCAGGCCACGCTGCCTGGGAGACAGCCAACTTTGAACTGAAACGTTTACAAACTGTGAGCTAAATAAGCAGATAATAGTTCAGTTGCTCCTGTCTCTCAGAACCGTCTGAGCACTGTGATGCATACCTGGTCACTATGATGCACATTGTATGAACCAATCCCTAATTGACAAGCCATTCTATGTCTGTACTTCCTGCTTGCTTATCCCATAGAAGCACTAGACCACCAGAGATCAGGGTCTGCTATTCTGGGAATGACCCTGATCAGTGCCCATTGATGTAAATAAATCTGCCCCCAAATCCTGGGTGCAGTTTCAGTGTTTTTGCTCACTTTTGCACACTAGGCCCAGGTCCCCCTAACCAGCAGATGGCAACAGCTCCCCCAGACCTGCCCCAAAAGCTAAAGCCAAAACACTTCAGCCATGGATTTAAACCCTGTATTACATGAGTTTGTCTCTTGAACAACTTTTTCTTCACACTACCCTCTCCCTGGCTTTATGTGTTTCTTTCTTTGTAATTCCCTGCATGTGACCTCAGGTACCTGGTGAGTGTTTCTCAAACGATCTTAGGAAGATGGAGGGCAAACGTGTGTCCTCTGTGCTTTGGAAACTGGAGAAGGAGACGGAGTCAGTATTAGGAAGCACAGGGCTTCAGAAGAAACCAGGCAGAATGGGGAACAGCATGAACAGCGAAGGCTTTGGGGGTAAAGGAGAAGCCAGACTGAGGGAGGTGAGTGAGGTGATCAAGGGAGAAGGCCGAAGAGGGAACCCGGTGTGGTAGCCAGGGCAGAACCACTGTGCTTGAGTTTCCACACTGTTACACAGGTAGACTCAGTGGACCTGAGGGATACGTGTGAGCGCATGTGCGTGGTGTGTGTGTGTGTGTACATGTGTGTGCTGAACAGCATGACTGCTGGGTGAATAAAGAAACAGAATCAATGTGTAACACGCTTTTAGTCACTGGTGAGGGGTGGGACCCGAAGTGACCCCACAGAGCACATGGCTGTCTAGATCCAGAGCAGGCCTCTGTATCTCCATCTGAGAAGTGTACATTCATCTCAGATGCCCATTTTTGGGTTGGGTCTTTAAATCTGGGGGTCTGATTTTTTTCGGTTCTTTATATGTTCTAAATATTAGTCCTCTGATGGACAACTGGTTAAGATTTTTTTTCACTCTTTGGGTTGTTTTTTCACTCTGTTAGTGATTTCTTTTGCTGTGCAAAAGCTTTTAAATAAGACGAGATCCCAGTTATTGATTCTTTGTATTATTTTCTATGCAAATGGGATTTTGTTCAAGAAATCTTGGTCTATACCTATATCTTCAAGAGATCTGCCTATTCTCCCTTCCAGCAGATTTAGTGTTTCTGTTGTGATATTGAGGTCTTTGGTCCATTTTGATTTTAGTTTAATGCATACAAATGGTAAATATATGAAAAAAATGTTCATCACTGGTTATTTGAGAGATACAAATTAAAACAACACTGAGATTGTATTTCACCCCAGAAAGAATGGGTATTATCAAAAAATCAACCAATAACAAATTCTGGCAGGGCCGTGGGGGAAAAGGAACCCTTCTCCACTGTTGGTGGGCATGCAGACTGGTGCAACCACTGTGGAAACCAGTGTGGAGATTCCTCAAAAAACTAGGATTAGAGGGACCCAGCTGTTCCCCTTCTGAGTATTTTCCTGGAAGAATTAGAAGCATCACACCACAGTGATATGTGTGCTCCCATGTTTATAGCAGCACAGTTTGTAATAGCTAAACCTTGGAAACAACCTAAATGCCCATCAACTGAGGAATGGAAGAAAAAGTGTGAGGTATTTTTACCTATACTGGAATTCTACCCTGCCATTAACGCATTTCTAGGTAGGTGGATGCAACTTGAGACCATACTGTTGAGTGAAATAAATCAGAGTCACATGTAAATATCACATTTTCTCCCATGTAAGAAACTAAAAGCATAAATAAAAAAATGTACAATTGATATTGTGAAATGAGAAGAAATTGCTCAAAAGGAAAGGGAAACTAAAGTGAGGGAAGGGGAAAGGAAGGAAGGAAAAAGAAAAAGGAAGCATAAATGGAAACAAAGCTTTGTAAACAGGGAGCAGAAGATGGCTTGAGGGGAGGAGGGGAGGTTGGGAAAAAAGAGGAATCAAAATATATCAGGTAGAGATACGAAAAAACAAGCAGGGCTCGCCACAGTCCGGTGATACCAGGGAAGAAGAGTCTCCCTGAAGATGCCCCTGCCTTGGGCTGGGCCTGGTTTGTATTAAGAACTTACCTTTGCAAGTGTTTTGTTTGTTTGTTTGTTTTTCCATGATTAAAGCCCCTGAGGAAACACTGCTGTTCCAAAAAGACAGGAAGACATTTTACAATTCCAAAGTAACTTCTGAGGAAAGTGTTAGTCAGCACCATCATGATCCTAATTCTCTGAACCCCAGGAATAACTTTCTAAGTGCATTAAAAAGCCATTTGGTTAGCTGCCTTCACGAGACTGCCCACCCTCTCAGTGGGAACCGTGACTCTATATTCATTTAACAAGAAATTCTGCCTATACCTGTACATGGTCACCCGCGAGTCTTGACTGAATTCTTTTGTCAAGGGTACCGAGAGCACAGGAACAAGGAAGTAAGGCGTCCGTCCCTTACTGTATCAAGACCAGGCTTCTGGGTGACAGCATGGGCTGTGAAAACTGCAGTACCCTGTCACTAAAACCTGAGAGGTCTCATTCCCAGATCATGCTGAATAAAAGGAAAACCAAGGAACCCTGTGGCATGCTTATCAGCAGTGATGCCCTTCCCAGTCCCGGAAGTAAAACCAAATGATTCTTGGGATCACTTCCAGGTCAAAGAAGCTATGGCACACAAGCTTTCTGGATTGAGTTTGTGAGTAAATTAACGTCAGGCCTTGCTGAGGACAGCCCTGGAGAGTCCAGGGGATCCTGTCTGTCTGGATCCAAGCAGGCTCAACTGGTCTGACAGCTGCAGATTCGGGAGACAGCTGAGCCAATGTTAGGGGTTCAGACTGAAAGTGAACAAGTAGGTTTTGCAGCTTTCCCCAGAGAAACTTGGAGTACTGTGAGGTGAGATGGGAAAGATCATTTTAACTACTATCATCTATTTCCTTCAGTGTTTTCCCTCCTCTAGACTCTCTCTGTCTCGCTGTCTCTGTCTCTCTCTGTCTCTCTGTCTTTCTCTCTGTCTCTCTCTCTCTCTCTCTCTCTTAATGCAGGCTTTTATACTTTGTTTATGAAACACACTCACTGTACCCTCAGGCCCCTCTGACGTGTCTTCTCATGTGCATTTTTTCACATGCATTGTTTCGCGTTCTATGAATTCCTGCCCCTGCAGTGACTCAGGGAAAGAACTTTTCATTCCATCTGAACTCAAGTGACAAAATTAATATATATATAGATATATATAATCAAGAGAGGTTCTACCCAGTACTGGACAGAAGCTTCCTACCTAAACACCTTTGAAAGTAGGAAGTCCTGTTTACAGACGGCACAATTAGCATCAAAGCAAGCAGGATGAGGCTCTGAATTTCACAACCAGGGCAGTTCAGATCTTCTCTAGCAAATAGGGTTCCTGTCCAGAGACCTCCTCACCCAGGCAAAGCCGTTTTGCATTTATTCTTAGAAACGTATTTGATACAAGAGAGCAGAAAATACGACTTTTTGATGGCAGGACTGATTCTTCTAACAATTTGCTAAAAACCACATTAACTGGTAAAGGAAAGAAATGTGGTGAAGAGCTCCTGGAATTCTTTTGATGAGACATTCTGCCTAGGCAAGTTTTCTGCATAGCTAATTCCTACATTTCATAGATTCTTGGCTTTTTAGCTTTTGCTGAATGGGTATGGAACCGTCGCTCAGGAATGTACTGATGCAATTTCGTCTTTATGGATCTCCCTTCACCTCGGGGCTGCAGAGGGGCTGAGGGTCGTGCAGTG
The DNA here is from genome assembly GCA_004027455.1 of Hydrochoerus hydrochaeris. Lineage (NCBI taxonomy): Eukaryota > Metazoa > Chordata > Mammalia > Rodentia > Hydrochaeridae > Hydrochoerus > Hydrochoerus hydrochaeris. Next base: position 62,287 of record PVLA01007394.1, on the reverse strand, counting down.
CCCAGGCCTCTGCTTTGTACATCTGGATGTCCTAGGCTGTGTCTGTATTTTTAGAGTTTCTTACGGCCCCCCCCACATCCTTGTTTATAACTCTCCTCTAGCCATCTACTGGCATATTCTAATACAACTCAAGAGAACCAAGTTTACTAAGTACAATTATGAACAAAGCTATGGTTTTTTTATTCATTTATTTCCAATACTGGGAACTGAACCCAGGGGGTAAACAGGTGGGATTTGTGTTTGCGGAGTTCCTTTTGCTTTTTTTTTTTTTTTTTTTTTTTTGTCTTTCCTGGATCTTAGCACTAAGCCCCAGCCATATAAATTAATTGGTTTAATTAATTTGAGTTGTCCAGGCTAGACTGGAACTTGTGATTCTCCTGCTTCAGCCTCCCAGGGTGCTGAGACTACGCGTTTCCACCACCATGCCTGAGGTAAAGCTGCCGGTTTTTTTGAGGCGGGACTCGGCTAGGCCTGTGGTAACAGATGTAGTCTTTTCAGTCATTGCACAACGCCATAGGTTAGGCAATATCCCCAGTAAGGAAACCTGGGCTCAGAGCATCGGTGGTTTCCCACCTGGAGGAGTGGAGGCAGCAGCTCCGTGGCTGTGTGCAGCGCGCCAAGCTCACTGATGCCTCCCCTACGCCAGCACCAGTGCAGCTGGAGCAACCTGAGTTTGCAAACGCTCTGACTGGTGGAATTCACCAGTTTTAGCTGCGAGCACTCTGATTGGTGGAGCTCACCAATTTTAGCTGCGAGCACACTGACTAGTGGAATTCACCAGTTTTAGCTGCAAGAGCTCTGATTGGCGGAGCTCACTAGTTTTAGCTACGAGCACGCTGATTGGTGGAATTCACCAGTTTTTAGCTGCAAGCGCTGATTGGTGGAGCTCACTCGCTCCAGCACGTGCATTGTGGTCACAGTGTGCCAGTTTTGTACAACTCCTGGGTTACTGGAAAAGATACACAGAAGCCTTGAATAAAATGTGACTGTCTATTCTAAGGACCATTGCTTTGGCACGGGGGCGGGGGTCAAAGGTCAGCAAGCACCATAATCCACTAGAGGCAGCAGGGCAACCCGGTTATAGACCCGGCCACGCTGCTCTGTGGAAGCCAGGGTGCAGTCCGCTGGTAACCCCCAAACTCTGCCCCTTGCCCCTGTCCCCGCCCCCAGGAGTGGTCCACACCCACACCCTGCACCCAGCCCAGGTGTGGAAAGGAAAGGCGGAGAAACAGGTTCCCAGCAGTATTCGACACGAGGTGTCACAACTTTATTGGAAAACGAGTACAGGCCACTGATGGAAACGCACACTGCACCGGCATTCAGTGTCTTAAGATACAAAATTACTGGGCATCTGCGGCAGAATTACACAAACGAGTGTTTTTTTGTTGTTGTTGTTGTTTTTTAAACCTTCGACATTAACCATTAGAAACATAACTTATCAAAAAAGACATTTCAAAAATGGCTCAATATTTTTTTCTTGTCTTGCAAGTAAAAAAAATTTTTTTAAAGTAGGAGAGACAAAACGGAAGTCGTGCTAAACCAGTTTAGCCACTGAAATACTTCATTGCTCCTGCAAACTCCTCGTCAGCTCTCAGGCTGACTTTTAAAAATGCCATCAGAAAGTGCAATGTGAAATCCAATTAATGGGAAAAGCATGAAAGGGAGAGACCAAAGGGCAGTTTGATTTGTGTGTTTGCATTTAAGGGGTGGTGACGACTAGAACGAAGTTCAGGGGGCTGGAAATGCAGCACCACCCTCAGGAGCCCCCCTCAGAGGGTGGCACTGAGCTTTCCCTTTGAGACCCCTTACCTGCACCTGTCACCTGATTCTTGTCCTTCCTGAAACCCCAGGTGCCACACTCTTGTCACTCTTGGTTGTCCCCACATCTCCTATTTCTTCACTCGTTCTAAGCTTCAGGATTGGCCTGAGCTCTGCACTGTGCAGGCCAGCCGTCACTCTAGCTGATCAACTGATTATCACAGGCAAAATCGAGATTTCGGAGGCGTGGGATCCAGACACCCCCGACCACACTGGACTTCGGGTGGCACCTATGTGCTGCCAGAAGACCACAGGGCCTTTATTCCAAAGGCAGCTCAAAGCCGTCCTCTTCTTCAGAGTAGGGAGCCAGGACCAGGAGAAGAAGGCAGAGAGGAGACTGTGAGGACTTTGGAGGAGAGGGGAAATGTCCTCCCAAATACACGTGTGTTCACCCATGACACAAAATATTAAAAATATCAAACACAGAAGGCCCGCCTCCTTCATACAACTTCCAGAACCGAGCAAGGGCCCTCTGACAAGCACAGAGGGAACTGGACTCCAAGCCGCTGCAGGATGGCTCTGCTTACCCTCAGGCTGTCATCGATTTTCAAAAACATAATTTAGTTCTACACCCAACCCAAATTTGCTTTTAATTATAGTTGACTAAGTCATCTTTAGGGAAAGAATAAACAAAGGTGAAGAGGGTCTTCATAATACCTAAACATAACTGTCACAAATTCCAACACTGAAAAGTTTCGAATTTGTTTCTTCTGTGAAAACACGCCTGGCTGCACCACCTCTGGGAACTTAGCACCGAAGTGCAGGAAAGGGGCAGTGGGTGACCGGAAGTCAGGTATTCAGAGAACCAAAGGAGAAGGCAGACAGGGAGGCCCAGCACTTAGGCTAACAGCACTGAGTTGTTACTGGTTCTTTGTTTTTCTGTTTGTTTGTTTGTTTGTTTGTCTGTTTGTTTAAACATAGGTCACTTTTTATAAAAAATTAGAATACTTAAAAAATTAAATACAATTATCAGAAGACATTTTTAAACAAAGCACTACGGAAATCTATGTCATATGTGCAAATTGTTGGTGGAAGAAGTGAATGACAGGCCCCTACCAGCCCTGCTACAGCCAAAGCCACTGGCAGTAGGAGCAGAGGGACAGGAGGGACTGGGGGCTCCAGAGGGAGGACCACCGGGGTCCACAGCACTGAAGCTAAGCACCCGGATTTCAGGGACTCCAGGGACTCCAGGTCCACCGGGGACATGTGCAAGGAGAATTCCATTAATCACAGCAGCATGTGGGGCTCATGGGCAAGTGGGGATGGGATGGGGAGCTGGGGTGGGGTGATACAAGGGTGGATGGCACTGGGGAGAACCTGCCCCTGGCTCTTGAGCAGGACACGCATCACAGGGGTGTCAACCCTGGTGGGGGAGGGGGGTGCAGCCTCCAGTGACAGAGAGGGAGGAAGCCCCTGCAGAGCTATCTCTACAAAGAAACAAACAACCCAGTGAAATGCAGAGAAGGAACAGCCAACCAACTGGCCCTGGCTGGTCCCAGCAGGAGAGGAAGATGTGGTCAGGCTCGGCCACCGCAGCTTTCAGATCCTCTCTCCTCTGCAGAAAGCTGTGGTGATTTCACCACCTTGGCACAGGGAGGATCCCTTCTCACTGAAATGACAACTGTCACCGTAGTGCACACAACCTGGTCCTTGGAACCTGACCACAGGCTGTGGGTGTGAATGGAAAATGCAAAGCACAGGAAGATCTCCAAGAACACTCTCCTCCCTCCACGAGGCGGGAGTCCCACTTTACCCACAGTGTGGCCCAGGACAGCCCCGGGGGGCCCATGACCCTGTAGCATCCCCAGTAGGACTGTGCACAACTTCAGAAATCCACTAAGAGGGCTGCCACACCCTGCATGCTTTCCCTTCCAGTTTGCAGTCCCGGTCTCTCGGACACCGAAAAGGGCACCGGTCACCCCGTTCATTAGGAGGGCCCACACCTCTGCTCCAAATTGCACCAGGCTGCTATTGTCATAGTCTCCTGTGCCCTCCGTGATCTTTATGGACCAGGATCTGGACAAGTCCAGCATGTGACCACAGAAGTCAACCGGGGATGCAGCCCATCCTACAGCATCACGAGACAAGAGGCATCCGAAGAACCCCTGCCAGGCGCTTCCAGCTACCCAGGCGGCAAGCGAGCCTCATTCTGCAGTGTCTCCGTGGAGTCCTGTCTGCTGGTCTGGGTCAGTAACTGCTGTTGGGAGGCAGGTGGCAATGGCAGAGCTGGCATTTGGTACCTGATGTGCTTCCAGAACCTGGTCTTTGTGGACTGTGGTCCTTCTCTCAAGTCCCCTGACCAGCGGATGACCCCATGTTTCTGCTTAATAAATTTAATGGACTCTGGCATTTTCTCATAGTCTTGGATTTTGTCCAGCTCAACCAGCACCACCTTAATCCCCTCCTTAATGAGGGCGCTGTACATCACAATCTGCTCTTCAGATGAGCGGCCCAGCCAGTTGAAACTCACTATGTCTCTCACCAAAATGATGATCAGTCTTCTACTCTGACGGATGGTTTCATTGGTCACCTCGATCATGTCTGGGAAACACAAAGAGCAGACATTACAATCAATGATCCATAATCATTCTCTCCCCAGTCAAACCTCCCAAGGTTCTTCCCACCCCATCTTTGACACTTTTTTTCTGCCTCCCTTTGGATCCTACAGGACTTTTGCACATTCTACACCAGCCAAACTGCTGACCTACAAAAGCCGAATTCTGTCTAGAACCCAGAAACCTTGCAGAGGAAATTTTTAAAACTTCTCGTTAAACCATCCGATCTGTAACACTTCCATTATTTCATACCAGCTGAAAAGTAGCTATGGAATCCAGTCATTCAATTTCCAAAGCTAATAAAAGCATGTTTAATTACTGATCTAATGAGCTATAGGAGAAGGGAGTTCTTTGCATTTAATGAGTGCTAAAATCATCATCGGACATCATGGAAGAGTCATTGAGATGTGGAATACACGGCGCTCCAGTCTTCTGGGAAGAACTAACCCCTATTTAGTGGTTAATTTTACATGAAGCCTGTCAGCATCAGCACTGCACACATACCTTCCCCAACACAGTCATCCCTTCCATAAATGAAGAGTTTATATCCAAACTGGTTTTCCAAGACCTCAGGCAAGATTTTAAACACAAAAATATCTGAGCTCAAGCTGGCGCCTTCTGTGAGGGTCTTCGGATACAGTACATAAGCATCGTAGATCTTTCCATCAGAAGCTGAAGGGAAAATGTGACGGATGGTTAAAAGCCAGTATCACAAACACACACTGTATACTGAACTATTAATACTCTTTGGACAACAGCATGATTGACGGGACAATACCGAAATAATTTAATACCTTTTGGAAGGGTTCCGCTCTTACAAGCTTTCTCTTGTAGCATCTTGCAGTGGCCACGTCACATGCAATCATAAGGAAAGTATCCCTGTCCTCCTGTTCTTATCTTCTTCCCCTGAAGTCTCAGCACCTCAGCCCTGAAGTCTACCCATTCATTCTGTTTTTGCATTAAACCCAGGGCTGAGCTACCTCTGCAGCTCTTTTATTTATTTTTATTTTGACACAGGGGCTCACTAAGTTGTCCAGGCTGGACTTGAACTTATGAACCTCCTGCCTCAGTCTTCCAGAATACCAGGATTATAGTCACACAACACCACACCTGGTTTTTGCAAGGTTTTAACAGAAAAGCAAGGGAAACTCTCCCTGATATATGACGCTCTAGTCATCTGTTCCATCTAAAGTGGATCATGAAGTGATCTACATCCTACACAGCCCAGAGATCGTCCTCAGCAATGGTTTCTGAGCATTTTCTATCCCACCAACACAGCTCTACCAAAGGACTTAGAAAGCAATGACAGCCTAGCCAGTTATGAAGCTATAATTAAGTCAAAGATATCATAATTATGTTAGCAATCACCACTATTCCTGTGCACTACCTGTCATTTTAAACCTTCTGTAAAAAAAAAAAACCTTAGTCACCTTTACATGGGCTAACTATCCCCTCTTTCTAATGAAAAAATACTGTAAAGAATATCAAATTATACCTTTTGTGGGGAGAAAATCATAGCAGGAATCTCTGTACCAAAGCACAATGTCAACCTTGAAGATTTTATAGATGAAAACTGAGCACATAATTATAAATGCCAAAGTGACAAACACTCCAATCACGTACTTCTGGAAGTCAGGCACTAGAGCAGAAAAGAGTGGAGAAATATGAGCACTGTAAAGAATTAAAACTTTAAGCATAGTAAACTGAACATTTTCACTGCAGGAAAAGCATATCTGGGGTCAGCTTTGCATTCGCCCTATTGATTCATTCATCATTATTACTAATAATGGATATTAATGACAAAGCAGTCCAGCATGGATACTATATAAAACACAAGCTTTATATAGCAAAGCCTTCTGTTAAGTTTCCACCTAGTTAATACAACATACAACAACAGGGAAAATACTGCAGACCACAGATTAGAGCCTTCCGTGGTTTAACAGGAAATCGAAATCCCTCAAAAGTCACAAACATTCCCTGAGCTAGGAGAGTCAGTTAGGAAAACCCAAAACTCAGAGGACAGTAGCGGGGCCTAGGGAGGCTTCTGCATGCTCTCCAAACACCTTTCTACTCAGCCATCCAGGGTCAGGAGAGGAGAGAAGATGTGTGAAGGGGAGGAGGCTGCAGGGGATCAAAACAGCAAGAAAGAGAAAGTCAGGACACACACGGGCATCCAGGAGGAAGAATCTAGAAGCTTTGCCATTTTCCTTTTCCCATCTAGATCTCTGATCCATCTGGAACTGATTTGGGCGCAGAGCAGAGTGAGCTACGCCGCTTTCCAGGCTACCGAGCAGCTGGCCTGGTGGGTGCAAGTCTGCCTTTACTCTTTGTTATCCCAGCTCCACACACGACCGGGAGGCCACAGAGGCACTGTCCAGGTTTGCTGTTCTATGCAGGACTACCTGCACTGGTCTTGGTCATCTGCCTTTTCATGTGACTTTTACACGGCTGGACACAACTCCATAGACGTACAAACACACCTGCACTTCCCACATCCTGCTGCGGTGCTGCATGGAATAGTTTCGAATCTTATTTAGGTAACTGACGTCATTACGAAAGTCTTGCAAGATAGGAACATTGTATGTCCTTCCATTTAGACCTTCTCAGATGTATCTCAGTGACATTTTACATTGCATTAGAGGATTTAAACAGCTTTTGCTAGATTTAGTCCTAAATTTTTTATGGGTTTTGGTACTACTATAAATGTTATTTCAAAATTAAATTTCCATTTGTATGTAATTGGCTTTGAGACACACATAGGGATGGTACCATAGCAAGGTCCTGGTGACCCGCTTAAAGCCCTTTCTCAATTGTGATCATTTGTCTCAAGGTTCTTTCAGATATTCTTCCAGGTCTGTATTTATGCACAGTCTTTTTAAATTCAGCTACAGATTATTTTTAAATATTTCATCAATTCATGAAAAGCACTGGCTTCTGACACTTTCTTTGTAAGGTAGACACATAAACTTCCCTTAGGCAGTCATTTACTTAAAAACATTCACCAGAATTGCTAGTAGCTCTGCAAAGAGAATAATTAGTAAGATAAATGGTTGACAGCATTAAAAACTTACAGTGAAAAAAGCTAAATATGTGACAGATACTATGGTGGGTGTGACACGGTGCTAGCTCAGTGCCTAAGAAAGCCCTAAGCTTATCTGGTTGGGCAGACAGCTGGATTCATGCAGGCGGCAGGACAGAGGAGCCGCCTAAGAGAGCAGATCCTTCACCCGAGAAGCGAAAGAGGATCAGAAGCTGCCCAGGTTTGGGCTGGGGATGTAGCTCAGTGGCATAGCACCTGCCTGGCAAATGCGAGGTCCTGAGTGTGATTCCTGGTAAAAAAAAACAAAAAACTTCCCGGGTGAAAAGCAAGTGAAGAGCATTCCAGGCAGAGGAAGTGGGACTGGAAACCATAAAGTCTTGGAATCCTACAGTAGCATCTCAGTTCTCAAGTGCTTCCTTTGGTGAGCAGTTCGATTCACAAACAGAAGCTTTCTGCAGAACTTTGCTTCCCTTTGTGAATTGTGCATTGGGGGAGGAATGCTAACTAATGTTCCCAGGATCAGAACAAACAGGATGTGGTCATCTTCCCCAGGCTCAGGGAACAAATCAAGTTTGTCAACCGAGGCACCACTACATGCTGTAAAACAGCAAGAAACATAAACTTCAAGTAAATAGTGGGATGTTTACCTGGATATATAAACTTGATGTGTGCTGCCTCGTAACTCTGTTCATTCTGGGCCACACAGGTGAATGGATAGAGATAAAAAAGACTTTTGACTTCTGATATATTAAGAATTACGATGATTGTATATCTGTTTTCGTCTGAAGGATTTTCAAACCTGTTCAGAAGAGAGAGAGAGAGGAGAGAAATTCAGTAATTACATCAACTGCAATGTTTATTTCTGGTTTCTATTTCTTTAGCTGTAAGGTGAACTGCAGCTGGGATAATCCCCCATGCCAGGGCCAAGCGTCATGATCAGACTGTAAACCCAGAGCTCACTGTCAGTAAGTGACCCAACAGGGAGGAAATCGGCGACTTCCTAGAGCAAGAATGTAGGCTGAGTCCCCCAGTCTCCACGGGCCACAGACAATCATTCATATAAGAAGATTCGGTTGGAGTGAGTGAGATGGTGAGAAGGAGGAACGGGAAGTGCTAGGTACAGATTGGAAATATGAAGCTATTACTTGGCTCCAGTTAATGAGCCTTTTCTCGGTACTTAAAAAACATGAGGATGCTTCCTCGGAACTTGCAGCATGCATAATTTGAGAGAAGGTCTTCCTGGTGGTATGGAAATTTTTAAATTATTAATTAAGTTTGTTGGTACATTTTGGGTATACATAATGGTCACATTCATCAGAGGAATTTGTATCTGTGATTCTTTTTCCCCATTCCCCTACCTTCCCTTCAGCCCCTCCTTATTTATAAAAGGTTTGCTTCCATTTTTCCCCTTCTTTTCTTGCTTTTTTTCTTTTCCCTTCTTTTCTTTCCCCCTCCCCTTCCCTAGTCCCCATTTCCATTTGAAAATTTTCTTCCTATTTCACAATATCTAATAAACATTTTGGTTCTTATTTTTTACACTTGTGGTTTCTCACACCGGAGAAACTATGTGGTATTTACACAGGAAATAACACCTTTCACAATAACATCAGAAAAAGATATATATAGGAATCAATCTAATGAAGGAAGTAAAAAGACCTCTACATTGAAAACTATAGTACTCTGAAAATTACTGAAGAAGGTATCAGAAAAATATCCCTTGTTCTTGGGTAGGAAGACTCAATATAGTGAAAATGGCCACACTCCCAAAACTGTTACACAGATTTATTATAATCCTAATCAAAATACCATTAGCATATCTCACAGATCTAGAGAAAACATTCCTAAAATTCATTTGGAACCAGGAGAGACCTAGACTAGCAAAGGCAATTCTAAGCAACAAAGGCAAAGCAGGAGGCATCACAATCCTTGACTTTAAATTATACTACAAAGCTACTGTGATTTAAAAAAAAAAAAAAAAAAAACAGTATGGTACTGGGGGGAAAAAAGACCTGAGGGTCAATGGAACAGATTAGAAGATGCAGAAACAACACCAAACACACTTAGCTACATTATCTTTGACAAAGGAGCCAAATACCTCACCAGAAGAAAGATCACCTCTTTAATAAACCGGTGCCGGAAAAACTGGCTTTCCATATGCTGCTGAAGATTAAAATTAAACTCATATCTTTCACCACTCTCTAAAATAAAATCAAAATATATCAAATATATAAATATTAAAACAGAAACACTAACTGCTGGAAAAGAGAATAGGTAGAGCTCTAAAGACTCTGGTATAGCCAACAAATTTATGAACAAAACCCCAACCACACAGAAACCTTCACAAAGATTCTACAGCTGGGATCTTGTCTTGTTAAAAAGCTTTTGCACAGCAAGAGAAACCACCAACAGAGTAAAGAGACAACTCACAGTGCAGGAAAAAAATTTTGTTAGCTATTTCTAAGACAAAGGACTACTATCTAGCATATATAAAGAACTAAAAAAAAATCAGACCTCCCAAGTTTAAAGACCCAATGAATAGATGCTTCTCAGATAAAGAAATAAAATGATCAATAAATATATGAACAAATGTGCAGTATCACTGATACAAATTAAAACAACACCGAGATTCCATCTCACTTCAGAAAGAATAGCCAAGATCAAGAAATCAACCAATAACAAATACTGGAGGAACTGGGGAAAGGGAACCAACCCCTCTCCATTGCTGGTAGGAGTGCAGACTGGTGACACCACTGTGGAAATCAGTGTGGAGATTTCTCAGAAAACTAAAACTAGAGATTTGGGGTTTTTTGTTTGTTTGTTTGTTGTTTGGGGTTTTTTTGCCTTCCAAAAAGAATTAAAAGCCTCACAACACAGTGATATATGCACAACCATGTTTATAGTTTGTCATAGCTAAATCTTGGGAATAACCCAAATGCCCACCAACCAATGAATGATAAAGATGTGGTTTTCACAAGTGGTATGGAATTTTGTACCACAATAACACATATTTTTACCTTAAAGGTAAAGCTCTCACCAATTTTGTGTACCATTTTCCACAGAAATAAAAACAAGAAGCTGAGGGTTAGGAATAGTCAACTGCCATCTACCCTAACTACCAAGGTCACACGAAAGCCTGACACACAGTTTAATACTGAAACCTACTGGCACACTCACATATAATAGTCTTCTACCAGGACTGGGTTGTCCTCATTGATGGATGACCCGTTCCACTTCCAGAAGATGACGTCAGTGAAACGGCCCGTGACATTACAGATCAGCTGAATCCTGGACCCTGTGAGGCAATGGATTTTTAATCAAAGATTAACTGACTTTTATGCTGGCTTAGCTCTATGACTAAATGGCTATTACATAAAAGTTCTGAATATTACAAGGACAAGGGAAGAGAAAAAATACCCTGAAACTCACTACCCAGAGGGAGCTACTCTTAGGAACTTTCTCCACCTCACTCCTTATCTTCTCTGCTCTCCAAGTTTAGTCCTAACAAACTGGTTCTTTGTGATTACATAGGGTTAATAACATAGAAGAATTCTAATAATTTTCCTATCACCAAACACTGTTTGTTTTTTTGATTTTTCACTATCAGGATTAATGTTCCCAAGAACATCCCTGATTATTATCAGGGTGCATTTGTACATATCCTCAAGCATTACTGTGAGTAGAAACCTGGCAGTAGAACTGAATCAAAGGAGAAACAGTCTTTAAAAGCCAGACCTTTGTCATGGGAGGCGGCCTCAGTCTGCATACACCAAATGAGTATGTGGGTGCAGTTTCCCAAAACCCCCCAATCACCAGTGGTTCTGGTCAGTCACTGCCAAGTGAGAGAAGAAAAAAATCTACTTAAATTGTCAGTTGTATTTCTTTTATTTTTAAATTGAACTCACAGCCTTGAACCGTGTACGAGGCGAGCGGGTGCTGCCATTGAGCTGTGCTCCCAGCCACCGCACAGCTGAACGCAAGGCAGAGCAGCTGAGCTTCCCTCAGCTTAGTGCCTCTGGCCTTTCATTTAAGCACTGGTCCTTCTGGGTACCATTCCCACAGCGGCCCTACGGATCTGAAGACACTCTTTGCTCATCACGGGCATTAACTATTATGTTCAGGAAGGTTCCAGAGACATTTCCAGGAGAGATGCTTTTGATTTACTTTAGTTTATGAGAATTTTTGATGCAGATATCTCTTCTTTTTCATTGCTTAAATTTTTTCCATATTTTTTGCCTTTATTTTATCTGTTTTCACTACATTGTTTTCTAAAAACCTTTTGTTAGAAACACTGTCTTTTAGGTGAATAGTATGTTCATTGTTTTGAATGTTTTCATTCTTTTTCCAAAATATATCTGGGTAGTAAGTGGGAAAGCATTAACGCCATGTTTCTATCCAAATGCTTGACCACTTTAGACCTAATGGTTAGTAATTTTTCTCCTCACTAGTGTATAAGGTTGCCTGGATCATAAAGTGCATTCTCTTTTATTTTGAACTCTCTCCACTGATCTGAGTGTGTGTGCCTATGCCAAGGATACCATCCGTACTTTTTTATTTTGCTAAAGTTTTAGAGAAAATATTCATATCATCTTGAGCTCTTCTTACCGATATTATTTTAATGGATAACACCATTTAATCCTCCCCCAAAATTTCAATCTTTAATTTTTAAGTACATTCACATTTTTATTACAATCCTATTGAACCTATGGATGAATTTTGTTCACAAATTCTAGCCATGGCTAAATTTTTTTGCCATGAGAGACAAGAAAATCTAAAAACTGATCTCTGCCACTGTTGATCTCTATATAGATATATTCAGTGAGTGGCTTACATTATGTGTAGCAAAGGTCTTACTACTTCCTATTGAGTTCTGAATAGCGTTTCACCCTTGCATGATGGAACCCACTTACCCTGCTCCACTTCCACAGTCTCGTTCTTGGGGTTCACAATCACAGGTCTGTCTATCTTGCTTTCCTCTGAAACAAAAACACCCATGGATTCAGTGTCCTGCAGATCAGGACTGCGAGGATGAAGGCCCTTGACAAAATACAGTTACTGGCTCTCAGAATCTACAGCAGGAGCCAGGGCCAGAGGAGAAGGGAGCAGCAGACAGAGGAAACAGTGGGCAGTGGACGCGGGTGCAAAGCTGGACCCTTCAAGCCCGCAGTGTGACGCTACAACACACATTTGTGAGGGCACACACGCATGTGCACACGTGTGCACCTCCAGGACCCCGTTGAGGTCAGGAAGACGACTGGCTGCGGTAGAGCCCGTCAGTGGGAGGCTGGCCTGGATTCGGTAACACTGGATACAGTGACCAGCAGTGAAGCAGAGAGGATCACAGGTCCATGCCAAGGCCATTGACGTCATTTACTCAAACTTCCAGATTACCAAGAGCCCCGGAAATGGAAATTAATCTCTGTCTTCTTCACAGGAAGGTCAGCCCTTGAGGCTGAGCCAAGAGGAAGCCGGGAGAAACGAAGAAGTTGGATGCCTAGTCAGAAAATAAACAAACTATGAGGCCAGACTCTTATGTTTTTCCTTTCCTAATCTATACCTAGAACAGCTCCTGGCACACAATAGACACTCAATAATCTTCTTTAAAATCTAAGAACAAACAAAAAGCACTTAGGATCTTTGAGATGGGTTTGGGGAAAAACAAAATATTCCCTTACCTTTGAGTAATTTGTTTCTAAAAATTGGAATCAAAAAAGGAGGCAGAGTAGTCAAACTGGGATTGATCTACTTACAAATGTGCCAGTGTCCAGTTCTCCCTAGAGCTTCACCTCCTGGTCTGGTTGAGTCTCAAGAGAGAGAAACCAGAGCTGGGGATACAGCTTAGTGGCAAAGTGCCTGTCTGGCAAGCACAAGGTCCTGAGTTTGATTCCTGGAACCAAAAAAGTGGGGAGAGGGGGAGAAAACCAGAGCCGCACAGTAACCGGGCAGCTGCTGCAGAACCTAGAATAGGTGTGATCCAAAGGTGACCAAAAGTTGGGGTCACTGGTGCTTGTAAAAGCAAGGCAGGGTGTTAATGTTTATTCATTAAAATTAATAATTGAAAAATAAATTATCATAGGCCTGGGAAAATGTAACTACCGTGTCCATATATAGTCCATATTCTGGACTTGCCAGGGATAGTCCCAACTTAAACATGTTTTCCTGGCGTAACTATAGTAGATGCCCCTTCTACTTGCAAGTAAAGTCCTAGTCAGACGAACTCATGTTATTTAAAGCTGACCTTTACAGAAAGGTTGAATACTCTCCCCATCCCAGGCACTTTGCGGAGGTGTAGTTTGCTTCATTCTGTTATAAATAGTTTTCAATATGAAACAAGGTTAATGCCAAACTGAAAACCTCGGTAAAATGAAGACCCAGCACCATCCAGCTACCAGTGACCCTAGGGGTTTGCGCTGGGTGCAGCTCTGCACCAAGCACAGGACCACACGCTGAGCTCTCCCTCAACTCTGATCTTCCCAGAGCCTGGGGAGCCCTCAGCTCCTTCTTAGAGAGGAGGAAACAGCCGCACAGAGCTGAAGGAACGAGCTGACTTAGGATGCAGAGTGCAAAGTCAGCCCAAAGCCCATCAATCAGCATCTGAGCAGCTCAGTGCCCCTCGAGCTCCCTCACACTCCCGCCTGCCAGCCAGAGGGGGCGCCAGAGTTCCTGGAAGGGGCATTTGAAGCCTAGGTCAAAGAACAAGCCTCCTAGATGAGTTCAAACGCTAAGCTCACTGTTCAGTTAGCGCGGTGTGTGATGCAAGAGTGAAACATATTTACATTCTGTGCAGTAACAAGGAGCTAAAGGAAGCCCAGAGTTGCTGTGGAGCTTCTCTCACATCTGGCTCCTGCATGGACCATGGGGGTCATCAAGGCTTCATGGTCTCTGGGCCACTCCAGACCTGAGCTCCTGGGTGAGAGTCAGGACTCACCGAAAGTGAGGAACTGTATCACCCGCTTGATGCGATACACCTTCCCCAAGTAAGTGTACGGCGCGTGGCAAGTGTAGAATCCCCTGTGCTCCTGGGTCACGTTCTTCACGAGGAGTGTATTTCGCACTCCCGTGAACTGTGTGTCGTCCAGAGGTAGAGGTTTGCAGTCCTGGAGGAGTGGGGAGAAGAGAAACACAGAAAATCAGCCAGTAACCTTCCCCAATCTAGCGACCAGCAATTTTGCATTTTAAAATAGTGACTGAAAAGGTGCTGTGAATAACATCGGGGGGTCCATTTTATTTCAAGGAAAAGAAGAGGAGGAGGAGGAAGAAGAAGAGGAAAAAGGAGACTAAAAATTTCAAAACATGAAGAAGAGGAGGAAGAAGATTAAAACAAAATTTCAAAACACGTCAATCAGGGTGCAACAATGGTACATATATTGCACATTATGGTCCCCAAATCATTTGCCCAGAGCACAAGACATCTGCATTCAATTGTCTGAACAACACCGGCACAAATCTTTCACTTCAATGACCTCAGAGAAATTAATAGTATAACTATCTTAACTATTTTATATACACATATACATATAAATATACATATGTTGTTTCAGCTTCTCACACTAGTGAGACAGTATGATGTTTACACATGTGTGTCTGATTTAGTTTGTTTTTTTTTTTTGTAACGGGGATCAAACTCATGACCTCAAGCTTGCCAGGCAGGTGCTTATGCTGCTGAGCTAAATCCCGGGCACCTTAAAATAAGTTTTAATCTTATAATTTTTAGGGGCATCAGGGGGACAAAAGTTAATTATACACTTGCAATACTGAATTTTTATTCCCTCGGCCCTGTGCTAGGAAGGGAAGGGAACACCAGTTTCTTTCGCAAGAAAAGCATGCTTGAGGGGAAAAAAATGTTTTAGCACTAGTTTCTCATCAGTGCTATATTTCTTTTTTTCAATGCTATTATCTATTTTATATTTTCTAACTTCTGCAAGATTATTCCCCATTTAAGTTCCAACCTAGAAAACTATTTGCTTGGAAAATTATACTGTATTTAAAATAAAATTACCTTATACCACTCTACTTCAGGGTAATTGTTATTTTCATCTTTAAACAAGTCCAAATAAGGGCACACAAGTCTGCCGTCTCCCAAGATGGGTAGTTTCTGTGTGAATATAACCTGTGTGTTATAACACAAGTTAGGCTCATCCTCCAAGAAACGGGCAGTTATTTTAATTTTGAGGCAGGAAGTTGAATTTCTAAAACAAGGTAAAACAGGAAAAGTAAACATTATTGAGAGACTTTTCTGTCCCTCACTACTGCAGGTGCTCAGAACAGGTGTATAGAACACCTTAATCCCCTTCCTACCTGACAGTGCAGTAATAATGTCCCGAATCCTCGACTTTAGCCGGAACAAACCAAATATTTTCTTTCTGCTGATTGATCCTGCAGGTTTCGTCCGTACTGATGGGTGTCTCGCCATCCTTTGCATACCAGATCACAGGACCTATGTCTTCATCTGAGTTAAGGTTACAGGTACCAACAGCAATGTCATTCGCAGATGAAGTTAAAATCACTTCTTCTTCTCGCTCAGCGCATTTATCTTTAAAGGACAGATAAGGGAAGTAATTTCTGTGAAACTTTCCATGCTTCCTAACATAACATCTACATGTAAAGACACCCAGGATTAATATGCCGGTTTGGACTCTAAGTATGTAAAAGCTTTGCAGACGTGTTATAAACAGCTGCACCTTGGAAGTCTGGAAAATTTACATTCAGTTCCGGCTGTGGTACTTGTGAGCAATACCGTTGGGCCAATCACTTCATCTCTTACCCTGTCTCTCTCCCTCTCTGTTCACACAAATGGGATTAAGACAGGAGGACAGGAACCCAGTTCCGTGGAAGACGGACAAATAGAACCAGATTTATCCTCTCATCCGAGCAACTGAAACAGTTATAAAACAACGCTGCCAAAGACATAGAAAGTGAAGAAACAAAGGACAGGGATCTCAGAAAGATGCCAGAAAGTGTCCTCAATGACTACCCCATTGCTGGCCGGCTGTGACCCTGCCAAGGGGAAGCACCAAGCTGGAAACATGCAGGGTTGGCAGGGCAGAGTGCCCAGGTGGTCGGCACATGAAGAGGGCTGGCAGATACAGTCTCCTTGGATTTTCAGCTGAGTCCCAACCAATGGGGGAAACTGCCCAGCGCTAAGGTGGGGCTGCATGAGGATGCGGAGGAAAAGCGTCCGGAACACACACAGTGCAGGGAACACTGTTCCCAGCAGCCAAAGGGAAATCGTCCTAACCCTGCGGCAGCAGGAAGAGGCCCAGGAAGCTTCCACCTCGGAGCCAACTGCAGCCTGAAAGTGAGCTTCTCCTGCTTTAAATTGTGGGCACTGGGTATTTCGTCCTAATGACAAAGGGACTAAGACACCCAGTACCACAAAAAAGAAAACAAGGAAAGACTTGTTCCCCAAAAAAACAAAAGGCTTGCAACAATCAAAAGAACATTTATTTTTGAAAAACAAACCAAATCAAAGTAGAATAGCAGTGTAGATGGCTTTTTAAATTCAACTATTCCCATGCCTCATACCCAGGCTTGGCAAACACAGGGCTACTAAAACCAGCAGCCTTGCAAGGACCAACAAGGTCTGGCGTTCCTCATGAAGCCTCACTCCTGGGCATGGACACCCTAGAACCTGACCAGTAGCTCTTGGATGTGACATTGACAGAACTGTAACACTGACCTGACTCAGGGCCTCACAGGGAAAGTCCCATGTGCGGGGACGGAGCCACAGCCCACAGCGGACTTGAGAACTCTTGCACACTCCAGGGGTCTGCAGGGCTGGTCACACCCTCAGGACGGGCAGCGGAGGCACCGTCTCTTGCATCTAAATAACCCTGAGGTTACACGCAAGCAGGAAGAGGAGGCTGAGGCAGACCTGTCCATGGCCTTAGTGCCAAAAGCACACCCCAGATGCTTGTAGCCCTGCAGCAAGAGGCAGAAAACCAAGGAACTGAAGGAAATCTCTGCATGGTCATGAGCTGACCATTAAATCATCCCAGCAATGACTTCAGGGAGGGCAGAGTACAGATCAGCCCAGGAAAGACAGACACAAATGAACAAAAGCAGCGGGGCCACAGCAATTTAAAAATCAAGAATAAACCAAACTTGGGAAGGAAATGTGATTCCTAGAGTCAAATTTATTCTACCTAAAATGTCCAGTTTTAACAAAATATTGCAAAAACATAAAAAAGAAATAGGAAAGTGTGGCCCACACACAGAGGGGGAAAGCTACCAATAGAAATTGTTCTAAAGGAGTCCAAGTGTTACTAAAGACTTTAAAAAGGCTATTTCAAATGTCCTAACTGCTGGTGGATGTGAGGATAGATTTATGGAAAGGTCAGCAACCTTAAAACAAGAACACAAAGCAGAAGCTCAGAGCCCTCTGGCTCTGTGTGGAGTCTACCAACTGAAAAAGATATGGAATGAGAGTCCCAGGAAGGGTGCAGGGCGTGGGGAGGCAGAGAGAGAGAGAGACAGAGAGAGGATCATGTCCAAATATTTCCCAAATCTGATGAAAACTGTAATCTACCATCCAAGAAACTCAAAGAACTGCAAGTAAGATGGAGTAAAAGGAATGTACCTGAAGAGCCATCACAGTGAAGGTGCAGAAAGACAGATTCCAAAACGGAGCAAGAGGTAAGTGTCTCACACGGGGGTCTTCGAGAAGACAGATACTGGGTGCTCAGAGCCCACAGTGCCCAGACGCGGGGGGACATAAATAAAAGCCGGGTAGAGTGGCGAACCCTGGAACCCCAGAACTTGGGAGGCTGAGCAGGAGGATCCCGGTAAGTCTGAGGCTAGCCTGGGCTACATGGTGCATTACAGGCCAGCCTGAACTAGTGAGACCCTGTCTCACAGAGCCCAGAAAGGGTGTGCAGAATAAAAACCTAGACAACAGCTCAAATCCGCATCAAGAAATAAGTAACATAAGTAAGCAAGGCTCTGTGAGTGAACACAGGCTAAAACAAGTTGTTGCTTATATTTTCTTTCTCAGATAGTTGTAGAAACTGCATAAAAATGACTGCGAGTCAGTAACAGGAATGATGGGCTTAAATGCAAAAATAGCAAAACTCCAGAAGGAAACGAGAAAATGTCTGTGGCCTGGCATCAGACAAAGAATGTTAGAAACAGTCCCCAAAACAGGATCCAGACAGGAAATGAAAAAGTACGTTAGACTTCATCACAATTGAGAAGTCCACCTTTTAAAAGATGCCAATACGAAAATGAAGAAACAAATCTCAGACCAAAAAAAAAAAATTTAAAAATCATAATGATAAAGGTCTTGGACTCAGAATATATAAAGAATCCTAAAAGTCAACAAAAGCCATGTGTGGGGGTATATACTAGTACTCCCAGCACCCCAGAAGGCTGAGGCAAGTATACACCAGTACTCCCAGCACCCCGGAAGGCTGAGGCAGGTATACACCAGTACTCCCAGCACCCCGGAAGGCTGAGACAGGTATACACCAGTACTCCCAGCATCCCGGAAGGCTGAGGCAGGGGGACCACAAGTTCAAACCCAACTTGGGCAACTAACCTACCTGGAAAGACCCTGTCTCAAAACAAACAAAAAAAGTACTGGGAATGCAGCTCAGTGAGAAGCTCAGTAGCATTAAACATAAAAGAAAACCAAAGATAAAACTCAAGAAAACAAGAAACGATTTAAGAAAATGGGCAAAGATTTGGAAAATTTCACCACAGAAGACATATGGATGCCAAATAACCACATGAAAAAAAACCTCAATTTCAATAACCTAATTAAAATGAAAACCACAGTCACGTTCCCACACACCCAGTGGAAGGGTTACAGTGGAAATGGAGCAACTCTAGCATCTGGGGCAAGGCTGCAGGGGGCTGGTCCCCTCCTGCTAGTGGAGGGTTAGGGTTATGGAGAGGTCCAGTGATACAACTTCAACAGCCTCTACTGTTCCTCTGTGTCCCCCAAATGGCTCCAGCCTGGGGTGTCTTCCTACAGGAACGAAAGTGTGCATCTATTCAAAGACTGGACACCAGTGGTCTTCACGCTTTTACTTTAATGGCTAGATCTTGAGACAGTCAAGGTGTGCGTGACTGTGTCAGTATGTATCTATATAGCAGAATACTGCTGTGCAATGATCAGCTAACGATGTAGCAGGAAGCTAGACCCCTCTCGCTCAGAAGAAGCCACCCCAAAGCCACCCCAAAGCAGAGCGGTGGCTGCCTGGAGTCGAGAGGTGACATGGGTAGGAAGCAGGGATCTTCAAGAGGCAAAAGGAAGCCAGGGGGCGGTGGGCTGTGCTTTCCACTGTGACAGTGGTGACAGCTGCGGGAGGTCTGCGCCGTGGACGCTGCTCCGAAACCACAGGCGTGGCAGGGGCACCAGTGAAGGCGCTGGGGGCGCAGATGGTGCCTGAGGGGATTCCGGCTCCTGGAGTTCCCTGGCCAGCAGGAGGCTCAGCCACGGGAGCGGTGAGGACAGCAGCAGATGCTGGGTGAGCAGTCCTCAGGGAGACCCCGGGTGAGTCCTCCATGACGCCTCCTCTCCGCAGGCCTGAGGCTGACCCAGGCCACCACAAGTGTTGTGATCAAGGTCACCCAGTGTGTCCACTGAAAACAATTCTCAGATGCCACCCTGGCCTGCACATGTGTGTCTGCCAGGTCCCCGCGAGTATCCAGCACCCCGACACCCTCCTCAGCTGCCATCAGGACGTGCCTGGGCCTCCTCTTACATCCCCTGGGCCTCGGGGGACTTGGGCGCAGTCCTTGGAGTCGGCGTCTTCCCTACTGACACTCAGTGACCATGGTCTGCCTTACGGTTCTCCCGCCAGCTGCTTCCTGACGTCACCCGCTGGATGCGGTGTCCCCACCTAAATAGCCACGGGCAGCTGGACTGGACCTGTCCACCACGGATACCTGCCCCCGCCACGCCATCAACACCAGTGTCACCTTGGGTCTGCAAAGGCAGAAGCCCTGGCAGTCGCCTGCCCTCTGCCTTCCCCCAGCCCTCCCAGTCTGCCCACCTGCAGATCTACACGGGCTTCAGGCTCATGGTCCACCCCACACCGGACAGTTCTTCATTTCCTGGCCACTTGTGGGCAAGCCGTCAACATCTCCTGCCCAGAACCCACCACTGTCACGCCTCACGTGCATTTTTACAAGGGTCCCCAAGCCGACATCTGACACTCCCTCACCTTACCAGGGCCTGCTCTCAAAGCGGGAGCTGAGAGGCACCTGTGCGTGGCAGTAGACGCCAGATCTCCTCTCTGGTTTTGAACAAAGAAGCCCTGCAGCCTTCTCCTCCAAGTCAGGCTAGAAGCCGAGATCCTCAGAAAGTTCCACAAGGTCCTCCACACCCCTCCACCTCCACCAGTTAGGCTGGCAGTTTAGATCCTAGAATATCCCAGGCAAGCCAAGCCTCAGGACCTTTGTACTTGTTCCCTATGATATTTCCACCCCACAATCTGGGACCTGTATTTCTCCCTCCTGTTTCAATGGGTTCAGTTCACAAGTCAGCTTTTCACTAAGGCCACACAATAAAAACCGTTATCTTCTGGGGGTTCCAGTCCCCGAACTGTATGCCTTGCATTCCGGTTGCTTTGCTCCTTAAGCTCAGCGCCACGTGACAGAATACCTCTTCCTTTGGGGAATGGATTCTCTCTCTCCCTCCCGCAGGAATGCAAACATCTGCAGGCAGAATCCTCCGCCAGGATTATGGACTGCTGTGTCCCCCGCAGCCAGGACCTGGCACAAGGCCCAGAGCACCGGAGATTTGCAGTAAGGAAAAGAGAAGGGAGGAAAAAAATGAAGACACAGAGGAAAACCAAACTGTCCTCGCGGTTCCTAGGTGTGGGTTCGCAGACGTGTGACCTGCTCTTCAACAACAGTAACGGGAAGAGCCTGGATTCGACCTTGAAGACCCAGACCTGAGCCCTTGCTGCAAACTAGCAGATGACCCCGGGTCTGGACCACTCGGTCCTCAGTTTCCTAATCCATGAGCGAGGGAGAGAGAGGAAGATGCTGCAGGAACCTCCCGCTGCATGGTTCTATGCCCGCCCAGGAGCCCCACATCCTGGAGAGCGGCAGGGGCCAGTGAGAGCAGCAGCCCCGCCCACTGGGACAGTGTCCTGTGCTCCAGGCCACAGCCTCTCCCAGCAACTGCGGCCTTTAACTCACCAGCCTCCAGAGACATCAGCAGCGCCATGCATTGGACAACCCCAAGCGACACTTTCATATTCTCCTAGGGAAATGCAGGAATGGAAAAAAGACGAAAACATTACCACGCCAGCCAGTCCCGAGGCTGCACACGCCAAGGCCGCCCCAGGCCACCCCAGTGGACCAGTCCTCCCACATGGTCCCTGACACCTTGCAGGGACTCTGGTCAGAAAATGGGGGGCAGGGGAGGAGTGTGATTTTCAACAGAATCGGGAACAATTCAGCAACTCACACTTCCATTTCCATCACCTACCCCAGAGCACATCTTTAGACTCACATGCTGAGATCCCCCAAATGTAGGCCACCCCCAATGCAGCCTGCTAGACACGCCCCCCACTGTCTAGCAAAAGCATGGATGAAACTTTTCACAAAGTAGACTACAACCAGCTTCCCTGCGCCTGGCCCCATAACTGCAGATTCAACCCAACTGCAGACCTGAAGCATCGGAGAAAAACTTCCTTCCACTGTGAATGCTAGAAACTTCCTGTGGTCGTTATTCACTAAATAATACAGTGACACACCACAATGCTGCGGCATTTACATTTAGATGTGTGCAAGCCGTGTGCAAACACTGCAGTTGATACAAGGGACCCGAGCTCTATGGACCGTGGCAGGTGTGGGAACCCTGGAACAACAGCAGCCTGGTAGACACCACAGGGCAGCTGTGTGCAGACCTAAACCGGCCCGCCTCTGCCTACAAGGCCTGGCTTCCTGTCTGGAGCCCCCCTGCTGGCCAGGAACCCCAGAAAAAATCTTTGCCTACTTCTTTCCAGGTCAGCTCCAAGGTCATGCCTTCTTACTACGCAAGACCCGAAACTGTTCACAGGATATAATACAGTTACTCAGAAAAGCCTCGAAAAGGGCCAAAAGAAATCCTAACAATACAAATAAAATAGAGATGGCCCTCATGATTGGCTGGGTTCACCCTTTCCTGGGGCTTTTTACACTTTTCCAAACATCTGGAATAAGCAGGCATGGATTTCTTCACAAAGGAACAGCTCCGCCACCCTGTAAGAGGAAAAGGCCCTGAGTGTTCCTGTTCCATGCTGCAGCCTCCAGTCCCTTCCCAGCTTCTGCACAAATCCAGTCGAGGTGCAGGAGAACCTCAGACGGGATCCAAAACCCAAACTCATTCTCTGCCTGCGAAGGTGACATTCTCCGCTAGTGCACGGTGCCCCGCAGCTTGGCGAGGAGCTCAGCTCCACACCTGCAGGCAGGCACCAAAGGGACCCGACTGAGGGTCCTGCAGCTGCCACCACGCAGTCACCTCTCCCTGAGCACTAACACATCTGTGTCCTGGGGCTGCCACACCCACCAAGCGCCTCTGCACACACCCCCACCCCAGCACCCCCATCACCCCCTACCACCTGCAGCACCTGCCTGGCTGCCCATAGAGCTCAGGGTCCCGACCTTCTCTCTGTGCATGGATTTACAATCCAGGGAGCCTTCAAGCTGTGTCACCAAATGACCCTAAGGAAAGCGCCTCCTCTGCCCGTGTGCCCAGCCTCACTGGCTCCCTAGCAAAGCCCGTGGGTGTCCTGGGCAGGTTCTGCCTCCCCTCCGCCCTCAGCACTCCCTGGCTTCTCCTCGGTCTCTGCCACTCCTGCTCTTCCTCCACCCTGGCCGG
Source organism: Hydrochoerus hydrochaeris (assembly GCA_004027455.1). Lineage (NCBI taxonomy): Eukaryota > Metazoa > Chordata > Mammalia > Rodentia > Hydrochaeridae > Hydrochoerus > Hydrochoerus hydrochaeris. Next base: position 39,060 of record PVLA01007394.1, on the reverse strand, counting down.
CTCCCCCCTCTCCACCAGGGCCTCTTATTTGCCCTGTCTGCCGCAGCAACCCCTGTATCCCTCCCTGCACTCACAGCAGATCGAGAAGTCTGGGGTGCAGGTCCCAAGCTGCTCACCGTCCCAGCCACAGAATCTGGTTCCGTGCTCAGAACCCAGAGGCGCTTATAGTAAAGTCTCAAGGGATAAATAGGAAAAACAAAAAGAAAAGAAACAGCTAAGCCTCCACTTGGCTTGGGGCGGCGTCCCTAGTGGACCAGGACTTGTGTTCAGACCGCAACTCTGTGCTCCAAGGCAGTCTGCCTTTGATTTTTACAGGATATTAAATTCACCTGTGTGTTTGCACAATCCCAGGTAAGGAACCGAGCAGGGCACAGACTGTCATCACTAAGATGACCTCAGACAGGCCGTCACTTCGCGACTGGCTGGAAAATGCTCCAGTTAAGAAATTGTATTTAGGTATGAATGTGCTGCAAGGTGGTTTTATGATTTGTTTGTGTTGTTGATGTTATTTTGTTCTTTACTTGAACTTAAGGCTGCGCTTGCCAGGCAGGACCTGAGGCCCTGAGCTATGTTCCTGGCCCTACAAGGTGATTTTAAATAAACAGTGAGGAAAAGTTTTTTGCTGTTGCTGTTGTTCTGTTGTTTTGTTTAAGCCCAGGGCCCTCACACCAAGCTCTGCCCCAGTCCTTCTGATTTATTTTTTATCTTGAGACAGAGTCTTCCTAAGTCACTAACTTGTCCAGGCTGGGCTCAAACTTTTGATCCTCCTGCCTCAGCCTCCCAAAAGATATTTTAAGCACTGGAGAGACCTCCACTCCTGTCCCTGTCACTTTCTGCCCAGTGTCAGGGCAAGGACCCCTAAACCCAGCCCAAGCTGCAGCCCTGCCTCGGGAGCCTGAGTCTCCAGCGGAACCAGACTGATAATTATCAGGGCATTTACTCTAAGCCATATGCAAACCGTGGAGTGGGATAGAAGGTACTGAAGCCGGGTAGCCCGGTTTATTTCCTCTGCCCATCTGCGGGATGGGGAGGAAGGGAAGAAAGGGTTAAAATACTTCCTGATTCCCAGTTCCAGGCCACGCCAGCTCTCTCTGCCAATCAACAGCAAGGCCCTGGTGATGAAATCACCCTGAGGCTGCCTCAGCCCCCAGAGGGCAGGAGCAGGGGCAAGGGCAAGGGCAAGGACAGGGGCAGGGGCAGGGGCAGTCCCTCCCGGCAGACCTGGACTAAGGAGAGAGGTCAAGGCCGGGGCATCCACACAGGGCCCCTGGGCAGTGCCACCTCCCACGGGACCCCTCTCCGGCCCTCGGTTTCCCTCTCAGATCACTGCCAGGAGTCCAGCCAGGTGTTACTCCTGTCCCACAACCGCCTGGACAGAAACAGGAGGTAGAACCTTCCTGGCTGTTTTGCTTTTCTCAGTACACGTCTGCAGAAACAGTGGTCCTCCTCGGCAGGGTTGGTACCGGACAGGACATTTGCGGTTCTTTTTGCAGCCCTTTCCTCCCCTCCCCCATCTCTTGGCCTCCTTCCCATTTGCAAAAGATTCTCTCTCCCCCTCTCTCCTTTCTCCCCCCTTTCTTTCTTTTTTTATTTTTATTTACTTTTCTGTACCAGGAATCAAACTCAGGAACTCGCGCTTGCCAGGCAGACATTGTGCCGTGGGTTCAGGCCCTGGCCTCTCCCTGTCTCCTGTTATCCAGAGCTGGAAGACCACCCAGATCAGGAAAACCCCAACAATACCGGCCGGTGGCTGAAAGCACAGCCTCTGTGCCTCAGTTTCCCAAGTGATAAAATGGGTGTGGCTGTGGCTCTGCCTGACAGTTGCCATGGGAATGAAATGCACACAGGACTTAGAACCCGCAAGGACAGTCCAGCGAGGCAGTGCCCGGAGCATGGCTGGAGAGGCCCAGGAGCAGAGTCTGGGTGAGGGCCCAGGCAGCCGTCTGCAGGTGGCAGAAAATGACTTCAAGGCTTCTCATCACGGACGGGCTGTGGCCACTCACCCACCTCCGGAAGATACTGTGGCACCTGTGGGCTATAAACTGAGGACACGGACAGATGGGGTGCACAGGCTGCCCAGGAGGTGAGCTGGCTCCCGAAGGTGGTCCAAGAGGGGCAAGGCCAGGTAGAAGAGCCGAATCAGGGCCCCACAGGCCACTGGAAGACAATCAAAGTTGGTCTCTGCAGCCCACCAGGCCAGGTCTCCTGGGACAGGCCAACAGAGTCACCCCCGGCAGAAATCGGGAATCTGATCCTGGGTGATGCAGGTGTGTGCAGGGACAGCATGGTCAGAACATGCCAGGGCAGGGAGTGCACTGACCACCTGGGGACCCTATCTCATAAGCCGCAGTGCCATCGATCTCGGGATCCAGGCGCAGACCCCTTCCCCAGTCTGGTCAGTCCTCTCTCATCGGTCCCCTTCCTGCCAGTCTCCAGGGACCATCCCCACCCGCTGTTTGACGCCTTCAGCTCCCACAGGGGACTAAGGTCACAGGCACTTGTCTCTCTCTGTGCCAGGGTCCTGCACTGCTGCCTCTATCATGTTGCCTTCACAGGACCGGTCCCCACAGATAGCACAGATGCCAGGTGTCAAATTACAAATAAGCCTGACAACCACAGAGCTGTCCCCAAAGAAAACTGTGCCAGCAAATACCTAATATTCCGTCCTGCATGGGAGGCGTCTCATCCGGAGTTGAGGATGGGAGCGCCAGCTGTTGATAAGAACTGGCTGAGGGGTACAGGTGAGGGGGACCCCACCCCGTGTCCTGTGCCGGGGTCCTGGTCTCAGAAGAGCATCACCATCTTTAGGGGCCACGTCCACCTGGAAAGGAAGAGCACAGGGTGACGCTGGGTGGCCGGGCCACGTGTCCCCCACACCTGCTAAGACCCCCGAGATGGTGAGGAGGACTGGACATGGTCACTGAAGTGAGTCTGGAGCCCTGAAGACCCACATCCTGCTGTCTTCTAGGACAGAGCGCTTTTGGGAAATCGAGTCACAAGTGCGAATCCAAAGAACTTGACGGCCACGAGCTCTCTTGGCTTCAATAGGTGCCACTAGCACCCACTGGACTCAAACTCAAAACCACTCCAGCGTCCTGTAGCCATCACCACTCAGCACACACAGAAAGCGGTTAGGCTTTGCCAGTAGCCAGAACCAAAGAACGGGACCCTTTAGGAACAGGCGAATTCACTGAGTCCCAGTTCACCCTCCTGCTGCACACATCTACGCACCTGGGCCCTGCAAACACCCAGCTGGCAGCCCGCCCCTGCGTGTGGACCCCGCATCACTGTCCCCGCGCCCCTGCAGCTTTCTTCCCTTAGTCCTGTTTGGAACGCGCGGCATTTCTCGTGCCTGAGTCACTTCCTTGGACCAATTTCACGCTTGCAGTGGTGGAGGAGGTTGAGGAGGCCTAGGAGGCTGACTCAGCCTCAGCCCAAAACCCCGCCTGCGCTTCCTGCTCTTTGCTCCATCCTTGGACAGAGTCAGAAGGAGGCACCTAGGGAGGCAGTCGGGCTCCCAGGCTCCCCAACATCAATCCAGTCCCCAGCCCAGAACAGCCTTCCTGGTCCCCAGGTGGGAGCTGCAAAATGACCGCAGGGAGGAAACCCCAGAGAGGAGAGGGGGTGGGAGACCGAGGGGAGTGTGAGGACGGAAAGGGGCGTCCCCTCCGCCCCTGCCCCCTCACTCTGCTTTTCCCTGTCTTTCTGCAGAAACTGGAGGCTAGCAAGCTCATGTCAGCCCGGGCAGCTTAGCTATTCAGTGAGACCCGTCTCAAAAAAAGCATAAAAAGGGCTGAGCCCAAGCCCAGTGCAAAGGGCCTGGGCTCAGCCCCCAGTGCACACAAACAATTTCCCTTTAAGAGCTTTTATAAGCGCACCTCTGTTTCTCACTCAGCTCTGAAGCACACGGCTGCCCACCTTGGGCGCCCACTGCTCCTCTGAAAGACACTGTCTAGCCACTAACTGGACCCCTCACAGCACCTGGCCATGGGAGGAGGATCCTGGCCAGGGCTGTGAGCGCAGCCATCCTGCCCTGCCTGCCCAGGTGTTGCTTCTGCTCCCCTCTCCCAGCCTTTGTCCGGGGCCGCCCGGGACTCTACCCTGAGCAGAGGCTTCTCCCAAAGCCCCACAGATACCCCAGGTCTGCACCCAGGGCAGGTGAGCACACAGGGTCTCCAGGGGCAATGCACAAGGGCTGCTTCCAGCTGTGACCCCAGGCTGCAGCAGTGGTGGGGACCCTGGCCTCCTGGCCAGGGAAGCCCACGGGGCAGGCAGACCCTTCTCCGCTCCTGCTCCCTGCCAGGGGCTCATCCTGGGGTGGCAGAGCACATCTGAGGAAGCTGGGAGGGAAGGAGGGACCGGACACCTACCAGGGAGGGAATCAAGGGACGAGGGACGGAAATGGGTGCTGGGATGTGGGTCAGAGAGCAGGAAAGCAGAAGAGCCATCCTGGGGTGTGGAGCTGAAGGGATCAAACAGGAGATGGTGGAATCCAGCCCGCCCACCCAGGAAGAGCAGGAGAGGGCGGTGGCTGGAGGCTGAGGCAGGCAGGCCAGCAGCAGAGCACACCAGACAGAAACAGCTCACTCGGTGGCAACTGACGTGGTAGGTTTTTGAAAAATAGTTTAGAGTAAAATTATAGCTTTAGGAACTACCAGCAAGAGTTAGAAGTCCCAGCATCAGTCCCCTGCACTGTTTCAGACTTAAATTTTCATGTAGAAAGATGAGGGAGAAAGGGGCAATGCACACATTTGCAGGTCCCCACCCCCTGCTCCCCTTTTGCTAGCTTAGACACAGCAATGCCCACACTGCATGTGAACAGGCGGGGTGACCCCCGAGTTGCTGACACCCAGCTTCCGGGACAGCTGGCCGCAGCCTGTCAGCCATTCCCAGCAGTGCTGTCCCCCACTGCAGAGCTCCCTGACTTTACCATGGCAACACATGACAAAGCCAGCAGCCTCAAGAGGCCCCAGGTGGCAGGGACCCTGCAGTGCACTGGCGGTCAGGGCCCACCTGGGAGCCTGCCAGCGTCACAGCCTGACAGCATGACAGCAGCGTCACACAGCACCACCACTCACTAACACGAAGGTGCATGTGGGGAGTCGGGGGTCACCCCCCTGCTGTGGCTTACATATGGTGTGCCCCCTTCCAAACTCATCTGATTGCCATGGTGGCAGTGTTGGGGGACAGTGGCTTTCGGGGTGTTCAAGATGCTACTGTGACGAGACTGGGTCAGTTCTGAGATGGTGCCCATGCTTGTGGAAATGGATTGGCAGCCACAGCCGTGGGTCTGCCTCCCCCACAGCCTCGTCTGCCTTCCACACACCTGCCTGCTACGGGGCATCGCAAACCCTCACCGTAAGCCCACACCTGGTCCTGGACTCCCCACCTCCAGAACTGTGAGCCAAAACACACCTATTGCTTATAAATTACCCATTCTGGGGTAGTCTGGGACAGCCCCGAAAACAGACTGACACGGCAGGGTCAGAATGAGACATGTAAACGAGCACTAAGTTACACGATGGGAAATAAAGCAAATGAATCAGCTATGGACATGGGGCCCAGAAACCCCCTCTTTCCCAAAGGCTGACTTCATTCCTGGGCCTCCTGGCCCAGGGCCAAGATATTTTTTTATGATCAGTGATGCATGAAGATATGCAGGGATGATAAGCATCACCAGAGAAGTTTCAGGAATCCTCTGAAGTAGAAATACTCAGCTATCACAAGCCTCAAAGCCACAAGATTAGAGATATCAACTGAGGCACATGAGTTTCAAGGGCAAAGCAGGAAACGAGCAGTGACACATGGTGGTGAGACACCACCAGCAGGACAGGCAGAGGCTGCAGTCAGCCGAGAGGACCCAGATTCGCAGGCTGGGATCTACAGGGAGAGACCGGGAGGCCCGCGTGCCCTCTTCACAGTGCTTGTCCGTTCTATAATTTGCCCCCTGGTATAACTTTTTGGCAAGGTAAAACATGCTTTCAGTGAAGCACACAAATCTTGGGGGAATAACTCCACGTGAGGTGCGGTTGGAAACCACGATGAATGTCTGCCAGTGTCTAGAACACGTCAAAAATGTATCACAGTGAAGGTGCCATGAGTCCCCCCAAATCCCTCACTTCAGACACGCTCATCCCATCCTTCACCACACTCTGAAACTGGAAGTCCTCTTCCTCGAGGGTCTCCAGCTTCATCACCATGGCAACCATGGTGTCCCCCATGGATTCAAAGCACTTAACCGTCCACTGCCATTCTGACTTGGGGAGGAGCCAGGACTTTCTATTCTTCTTACTGGGATCCACATCTCAGTGTGTGGGTGAGACACGCCTTAAGTTTTAGTGAACAGAAATCACCATAAACATGTTGAATTCATGCAGGCCACTGAGGCAGCCTTAGAAAAACCCTCAAGAAGCACTTCTGAAAGTACTTCAGGAAGCAGCCAGAGTGACAGGACACAGGCGCCCACCGCCAGGAGGATTTGGAGTGGGACTCACAGCAATGTGTCTTTTGTGATAATTTTTTAATTTGAACATTTAACTGTAGAGTCTGGTCACATCCTAAACTGGGACAACTGTGTGCACCAGAAATACTCTATCTAGATACAGGCCATTTCGGTCACCACCATAGTTTCTGTCTTGGTTACTTTTCTCTCGTTGCTGAGACAAAATACCTGATGCCCAGAATTGGGGAAGGAAAGGTTTATTTAGCTTACAGTTTGTGGAGGTTTCAGTCTATAATTGGCTGGCTGCAAGGCAAGGTAGTATGGCACAGGGGCAACACTTCAAGGTGGCAGCCAAGAAAAACAGCCAGAACAAAAGTGGGGGACAAGCCTCTTCTCTCTTATATTATATATAACCCACCCCCAGGCTGGTATAGCACTCACAAAATCTCCTTGCCTTCCTCTTGCACAGGGTGAGGATGTTTACAAAGTAAGGCTCCCTGCTGAGTCTCTCAGTTGAACTTCTAAACTTCTCAAGTTGACACAATATCAACCATAACAGTTCTTTCCTGCCCCACAGGGTCACCCCCATTGACAGGATCCACTGTTCTTATTCCTACTGCCACCTCTACCATGGATCCCCTAACCATAAGGGCACCAGGCAGCTGGAGCCAGGACCCTGCTATAGCTACACCACATCTGTATGAACCCACGCATGCAGCTGCCTCCGCCTGGGTCAGATGGGAAGCAGGCTGTCCTCAACAAGTTGGCACAGCCCCTAAAAGAACATTTCAGACACTTGGGTCACAATGAATTTGGTGAGTGATGGAGGCCATAGCTGTGAGACATCTAGAGCAACACGGGGCAGCACCGCTTACACAGGCCCCTGGGGTCCCCCTGACCCTTGGGGTCCCACACGACACCCTGCTGTTTGGGAAAATGTATTTATAGGGTTTGGAGCCCAGCCCCAACTCCCCTGTGCATTTAAATATGAGGCGTGTGACTGCCACAATTTCATTACTCTGACTTTTTTAGTAACACAGCCACTGTGATACCTGTGATAACGCTGCCCTGTGACCGCCACTCAGACCTGTGGTCAGTCAATGTGAAGCACCAGGTGACCCTGCGAGATTCTAGTCTAGCCCAAGCCCCTCTGCCCCTGGATAAATCGCCTTAACACAGAAGGCCTGTCGCTGCTTTACATCTACTGTCTCTAAAGCTTTACATCTGCTTTAAAACTTGTGTAGAAAGTTTTATTGTATCACTTCACAAGTACAAACAAGGAGTTTAAAAATACCTGCGTGAGGAGGAAGGAGATGGGTTTTCACAGGGAGGAAGGTGGCCTGATCCTACTTGCTCCAAGCCCTTGGTCAGGGGTCCCTGCCGTGCTGCCCCTGTCCCTGTGTCCTCCAGTGAGGGAAGCCAGGCGTGCAGAGAGCAGGCTGCTGGAACGTCTGCACCGCTGAGCTGGGCTTGCGGGACCCTGTCTCGGTGCTGGCCCCTCCTGGAGACATCCTAAAACCTGTATTTCTGTCTCTAAGAAAGACCTTTGGAGAAAGTCGCCACTTGACTTTGTAGGCAGAAGGCTTCTATCTCTCCTGAGCATAGACATCTTTCCAGTAAATTGTTGGTGATGGGCCATCTTGCACTTTCATCCGGAAGACAGTGACAGCTAGGACCTCCCAGGACCTGGCTCCTGCTGCTTACAAGAAAGCTACTTGTATTGCCTACCTTATCTGCAAGCTAGAACCGCCTGGGGTCTTTAAAGGTGCCCGCATCGGCCTCCGGACAGCGCTGGCTCCTCTGGCTCAGAGTGGTTTCCTCTGCTCAGAGAGCTTGCCGCTGTGCAGTGCTGGTACAGTGACCTTCCGCAGCCCTCGCGGCCCACCTAAGCCACTTGACAGGAGGCTGTCACGGAGGGTCACGCACTCGTCCGTCCAACCACAATTGCGCTCCCCTTCGCCATCTCCCCTCCTCCTTCCCCGTTTTCCTTGAAGGCACCTTGTAAATCCGGTCTGAAACAGGCAGGAATGGAAAGGGCGCCCATAGCTTGACAGTGGACGTGCATCAAGAGGACAGCGCAGAGTCCCAGGCGTGCAGGTGACCTGGGACGCTGAGGATGCCCGCGTCTTCCAGTCCCGGTGGCTCCCGGGCCTCCGCTCCGCACAGGAGAGTTAGGCGTGGCCAGAGACCGCATCTCCTGGGGCCAAGGCCGGCGATCGGAGGAGCGCTGCAGATCCTCAGCCTGCACCGCGGCCTCCCAACTACCCGAAGGGAGGGAGCTCAAGGCGGCGGCCGAGGGTGGCATCGCGGGCGCCCGACAGCTTCCCTGCTTTGAAGAGGCGAAGGTCCAGCTCTGCCTAAGGAAATGGTGCCTTCTAGCTTCTCTGCTTGCGAACGGACTGACACCGCCCCCCGCCCGCGGGTGCAGCCAGCACGGGCTCTCTTCTCACCGGCACAGCCGAGCGAGCGCAGCGCCCTTCCACGGGAGCGCGGGATCTCCGCTCGCTCTACTCCCTCCTTCATCCCGCACCCGCTGCAGTGCCTGGCAGGCAGCAGACACTCAGCACGCACTTGCCGAGTGAATAAGCCAATCTAATATCAAACAGGGCCTGGCCCATCACCAACAATTTACTCGAAAGATGTCCCTTCTCAGGATAGTAAAGAACATCTCGGGGCACGTTACACCACGCGGGGCGCGCACGGGCTGTTAGAAACCGGCAGCGCCGGCCTGCTCCGTCGAGGTCATATGAGAATTTAGTTGAAAGTCCCTTCTTTTTTCTTTCTTCTGTTTCTTAGACAGGGTCTCACTGGCTGGCCTTGAACTCGCGTTGATCCTCCTGCCTCAGTCTCCCAAGTGCACCGCCACGCCTCTACGAACGTCCCCTCTTGCATGCTTGGGGAGCATCAGTGGGTGCGCCACAGGGATCCCCACCCGTGCCTGCCCCAGGAGGCTGGAAACCCAGCAGGATTGCGTGCCCCTGCCCCAAGGGATCCAGTACCAAGGTGCGCAGCAGTCCGTGGCGGACAGAAACGCAGTGCGCTCGTGAAACACAGCGGCAGCTAAACAATCAGAACCGTGGAGAAGAAAGACCCCGCCAGCCGCTCCGTGAAGGGCTGGGGACAGAGAACAAACGTCCCCAGATACCTGGCTTCTCTTAGCTGCTAATCACAGAGTTAGTTCCCCGTGCTCCTGACCACACGTTCACCGTCCAGAAGTCCAGCACTAAGCCGGGGAACCCAGACCTCACCCCGCTCCTCCGTGGACCTCGGCTCGCGTCTCTCCACCCAGCGGCGGCCGCGTGCACCGCACTCCTGGCTCCAGCGGTCCCGTGAGCGCGCCCCGCCCCCACCCGGGAACGCTCAGGTTCGCAGGGAGGACCTACGCGGGGCGGGGAGCACCCCTTCCCTCCCGAGGTGCAGGACTCCCGGGCAGTGTCACCAGAGCCCCGAGGTATCCGTCTTTCCCTCCAGGTGCCGGTCCTCCAACCAGTTAGGCACTGGGTCTCTGCTTCCTCGCCGCAAACCGGAGCAAGCCCGGCTGCTTCTCCCCCAGGGCCGGGAGGCTGAGGGGCCGTGCGCACGAAGGGCCGCTCGTGAGTGCGTGACCGAGGCGTGTCCCCGCTAGTGCGTGTGTGACCCGTTGTGTTTCCCCGCTCGTGCGTGTGACCGAGGTATGTCCCCTGCTCCTGTGTGTGTAACCAAAGCGCGCCCCACTCGCTCGTCTGTGACCGAGACATGTCCCCGCGGCCCGCCTGTCCGCAGCCGCGTCTGCCATCGGGAGCGACTGCAGGCCCCTCTCCGGCGCCGGGGACGCGCCCCTCGCCTTGGGAAGGAGCCTCCTCGTCTTTTCCGATTTAGCTTTTATTTTAGGAGCGCGTGTCACAGCACACAACTGTCGCTTTGGTCGCGGGGAGGTGGCGCGGCGACACGGCGCGGCCTGGCTCTCTGCCTCCCCTGCCCGCCTCTCCCTTCTCGGCCTTTTACTTCGCTCTTCACGATTCTTCTGAGCCTGAAGCCTACGGGGCAGCGCGGACCCAGCGGAACCTGGACCTACACGGGAGGCCCAGGCCTGTCGGAAAGGCACCTCCGGAACCAGAGCCCGGGCAAGGTGCTGCTACACGGGACACAGACAGAGACAGGGATGGGGACCGGGACGGGACGGGACCCGGACGGCGGCGCTGAGACCGGGCAGCGTCACCGCGCACCACAAGCCCTGCCAATCACGGTCACCGGGAAGGACCCGCTCCCGCCGGGCCCCGGCCGCCCCTCCAGCCTTCTCCTACCTGGGCGGCCTCGTGGGGGGCGCGGTTGCTGCCTGGGTGGCCCCGGCCCTGCGGGTCACATCCCTCCGGGGCGCGGTCGGCGGCGCCACCTCTGCGGCTGGCGGCGCTGCCTCCTGCACTAATCAGGCTCGCTGGGACAGCGGGGCGTGGCCGAGGCGGCGGGGCGTGGCCAGGGCGGCGGGGCGGGGACAGGGCGGGGCGGGGCCGGTGGGTAGGGCGTGTCCCTGCGGGGCGTGGCTGTGGGCGTGGCTGGGGCGGGGTCCCCAGCTGTGGAGGTGGGCCCGGCACCGCCCACTCCCACCAGGGCTTGGCGAGCTCGCGGGAGTTCGAGGTTCTGCGCCCGTTTCCTCTCCTGGAAAAGGCTCCTGGCAGCCCCGCGTCCGGAGCGGGAGCGGCTGGGCGGTGACAGGCGCGCAGACCGGACCGCGCGGGCTAGCCCGGACGGGGTTGCAGCCCTGAGCTCCACTGCCAGCGCCCGAAGTAAAATAGTTTAGGACCCCTGCCTTCCTGACGCAGGCTCAGTATTCTTCTACACTTAAGACCCAGGTACGCTGTAATTCCAGCTACTCTGGAGGTGGAGGCAGGAGGAATGCAGGTTCGAGCCCCGCCTAGGCAGTTTAGGAGACACTGTCTCCGAATAAAAAAGGGAAAGGCTGGGGTGTGGTTCCGGTAGGAGTGCCCTGGAGTCTGTCTCCAGTGCCAAACAAGCACAGACAAGCAAACGAAAATCCCACTCGCCCCAAGGGCTCTCTTTGCACATTAAGAAATCACAGCCAGGAAAATGGAAAATGCCCAAGGGCCTTCTGGAAAATGGCCTGACCCAGGGAGGGTTAAGGAAGCCCTGACCCCAGCAGCAGCCCGGAAGTCTGCAGCCTGATACAACCCTTCCCTTCCCAATCGTGCCCAGCTTTCCAGGGCCTGATGGGCCTCCTCCCCGGGACGTATTCTGGGCATGCACCTCCCTTTCCAGCCTGTAGGCACCAGCCACTCCCACTCACCCCTCAGGAACTCGACACTGGGCTGACCATGGCAGCTCCAGGACAGAGGAAACTCGAGAGGACCTAGCTCCTGGAAGGCAGCATAGAAGCCCTAGTGCGTCCTGAAGCGGTGACATGCTGTGCTGCCTGAGCTGCGTTCAGAGGCTTGCAGGGCTCCCCTGGCTCAGGGCAGCAGGCTGACACCAGGCAGTGGCGTGGAGCTGTGCGAATTCATTACCTGTCCCAGCTCTGTCTTCCACGGAGGTGAGGGCCACACCCCAGAGCACAAAGGGAGGAACACATGGAAACTTAGAGCAGCGGACACACTGACCCTTACCCGCATCCTAGTTGACTGAGGACCCAGATGTTCAGTGTTCAGGAAGGTCCTATAAGACTCCTGTGAGACTTCAAGTAAGGTGATATGGGTACCATGGTAACGGAGGACCTTGTGAATTCCAAGTAAGGTGATAAGGTTACCATGGTTACTGGAGAGTTACAAAACTTTGGAGAACAAAGACCCAGGGTGGATGTGTGTCATGGCAGAGTGCTGACCATATCACCCAGCTGGCTGAATAAAGCTTGCTTGCTCTGTACTTGACCTCCGTGTATGTCTCACCTTTTGCCACACCACATGGACTGAGCAGCTTTCCTCCACAGAGCCCTTCTGCTGTGATGCTTCTGCCTGAGAGCCAGCTAGCCATGGACTGAACCCACTGAAACCGTGAGCCAAATTAAACCTTTCTTCTGTTAAACTGTGATGTCAGTCTTTGGTCCCAGTGATACAGAAGCTGACTAATGCCCCTACTCACCCATACTAACTGTGTAACCTTCACGGTCTCACTTGGGACCTTGAAATCACCTCCTCCCTCCTTCCACCATGCTGGGCACTTTCCATAACTCTGTCCTGCGCTCTGTTTCCTTTGCTCAGATAACTTGTGGGTGCACTCCCCTTACTGACCTCTGAGCTGGAGACTCTGTGAGCTGGCAATTGTCATCCCTAAAGAAGCCCCTGATACAGATACACCAGACTCGTTCTCGTGTTTCGGCATAAGGCAATGCAACACCACTGTCACCCGCTGAAGACGTGCCCCCCACTTATGTCTTGGACAAAAACTCCAAAAACAGCAGGAGCCCCTTTAGTCACTAGACACCTTCTGGAGGATCCCCTGTGTCACATTCCACCTTTAAAAGCTTAGCATGCAGGAGACTGGACTGTCAGCACCTGCCCCAGGCCACGGTCCCACCCCTACTGTCAAGCTGCTCAGTTCCCCCTCTCTGGGGGGAAAATTCTCTAACAATACACATGAAACAAAATCACCCTGAGCACATAACTCAGTGCATGTGTTAAGCATTCCCCCCAGGCCACGAGGTCGGAGAGGAATCTGAAGGATTGTTTATTACATACACAAGCACTAGGCTCCAGGGCTTGAAAGGAAAAAGCATTTCTGTGCTTGTTTCCTGGTACCCTCAAAGCCAGTGCTGGGAACTTAAACCATGGAGCTCATATCCTAAACCACGGAGTAGGGCAGAACCTGTGGACATGTAAAGCTGTTTTTCCTACTCAGTCTCAGAGCTGCAGAGCTGACCAGAAGGTGTGAAGGAGAGGAGCAGAGGGCGGTGGCTGGTGCTTGTCAGACCCTGGAAAGTCTCTGAGAGGTGGCCCAGCGCCCCTACTCTCCACCACCATCAAACAAGACAAGCCCTGGCCTCCTCCCAGGGGAAGAGGTCAGTAAGGAATTCTGGAGGAGAGAAGCAGCACACGGCATCCCAGCAGGAGGGCCTGGGTGTCCAGTGAGGCTTGAAGCAAGCATCCGCCCTGCAGCGTTCCTGCCTGGGCCTCGCAAAGGCCAGTGCTTCTCAGAGGTTCAGCTAAGCAGCCAAGACCCTGCTAGAGCCCTCACGGTAGAACTCGGAAGACCAAGGGTGACCTATGGACCAGCATAGACCCATGGACCTCCAGGTGCCGGGGAGGCCTTGGTCACCTGTCTCCTTCACCTCACCTCCCCCAAAGGCATCCACCAGAACAAAAAGAGGGAGAGAACGCTGAACAAAACTGTCTTGAGCCACTGAAAACAAAACACTTCTGACTCCAGGATACGTTCTTTATGCAAACAGGAATTCACAGACAAAGGTGAATTCAGTGGTAGAGAAGTGGTAGAGCATTACGTTTTTGCACACGGGGCCTCTGTAGTTCTGAATTTGCTACACCTATTGACGCTATTTTTGGAACTGCCAGTAATCTCTCACGGAACCACAGCATAGATTTGAAACCACTGTCCCAGATGGACTTCCTCCTACAGGTGGCTTTTCTGCTCCCCCTGCACATTTTCCATCCACCAATCTCCAAACAACCTCTGTCTTACCTGTGTCTCTCACGAGCCTCCCTCCCTGCAACCGCTGGGCTTTGATCAGCTCAGCAAGCCCTTGACTCTGAGCAGTTGTTCGTGGGTCTCTGTGATCAGGGTTCTGTTCTGATTTCTCTGATTCCCTAAGTCCTTTACTAAGCACCAAGCCACAAATGAACCAGAGAGTAGCGCTGATGAGAAAGTGACTCGCATCACTAGACTGACAAGGCAGCGAACCACTTCTTAAGCGCCTTTAGAAGAGGAAGAAAAAAGATGGACAGGCCAGTTTGGGTTTTTTATTTGTTTGTATGTTTGTTCTATTGCAGCTTTAACCTTGCTCAGTGAGGACAAATGACCAAAAGAGGCCTTCTGTGCCTTGTTTGCATCACAAGTTAACACAGAAACAGCGTGGCGGGTTCCATCCAGAGGCAGACAGACTTAGTAACTTCCCAGCCCCGCTACACCTAACAGAGCCGGATGAGTGGCATCTCACTCACACATACACAGTCTGTCTTCTGTTGAATGATGGCTTTAACTTAAATAACTTCAAGCATCAGTAGCGGAACTATCACCAGCCAACAGGCAGCCCATCCAGGAAGCACCAGAAGGCACTTCTGTGCTCAGCCATGTGGCAGATGTGTGACAAAGCACACCCCTCTGTGCACTCTCTTTTAAGCTCATACCCCTGCCCTTGTGATTCTAGATGGTTCCACCATCTTGGCTTCCCTGCACGTTTCTGTAACTGGTCTCTACATTTTGTCTTCCACAAGCACCTTCCTAAATCTAGACTTTCAAGTTGAAGTCTTTCAGCTTTGTGATTTCTTGCTAGTTTCTTCTCTCTAGGTGGTTTCCCTACTGTAGAGAAGGACAGTCCCTTTTTAATTTAGAGCAACTGTATTGAATGTCTTCTCATCCAGTGTATGAATGAAACATAATTTCCTCCCTCCTTGAATCTGGGCTGTTCTCTGTTTAATCAATAAAAGAAAGTGGGACTGGTTTCTGGGACTGATGAGCACAATTGTAAAACTTTCCAGGTTCTATCTGATCTTCTTAGAACAGTCACCCCTGGTGCTCAGAGCTGCCAGATAAGAAGTATTACTGTCCTCAATGGAAAACCCACGTTATGTGGAACCCACATGTAGGTGTTCCTGTTTCCAGTCTCAGCTATGGGCCAGAATCACCTCCAGCCACGGGAGTGTGCCATTTTGGATATCAGACCCACCAGCTCCACTCAGCAGCTTCCTGACTACACCCATATGAGAAGCTCTGAATGAAAACTGCCCAGCTGAGACCCCATCAACCCACAAAATCATAAACAACACTGTTGTTTTAAGTCACAAAGTTTCATGGACAACTGGAGCACAATAGTTGAGAAAAACATGACCATAGTCAGAAATGTGACGTGATTCCCCATGGCACATGCTGTGCCATACAAAGTCAACCTAGCAAGTCTCAGAGTGGCACCAACGCCCACTGTCTGACTGTTATCCAATTACAGAGGCTGTTCTTTTAGATTGCTATCATCATGATCTCGGGAGCAAACAAAAGGAAAGTGAGAGCTGGGACATGGCCAGGTAGATTGTGTTTTCCGTATACTATTTTGAGTAAAAGAAATAGCTCTAACTACATACTTTTAAAAATTCTGGCGACCTGGATGATGAAGTTTCTAATGTCATTTCAATGACTTACTAAGAAATAGTCCGACCCGTGAGAAGGAGGTCTCCACTCTCAAAGGCTCTTGGAAAAGTACCAAGCAGATCATTACTTCTACCAAAAGAAGCACAAGAAAACTCCTGTCACTTGGGTATGCCACGCTTGTTGGGCCACTTCCTAAATGCCTAAAGATGGTATTAACCCCCACCTGCTCCTCTTGTCTTTCTTCACAATAGGTCTTCTGGCCATGACACAGTAGCTGGAAATCACTGTCCAGCAATATTCATTATGACCCATGACCACCCTGCTGTTCGGGGAGCCAGGCTAGTTCTCAGCCTTGGCCCCAGCGCTGGGAGAGGGAGCTGTGGTCTCCCTGATTCTTTCTTTGCCTTGTGCACACTCGGGGGTGTACCACCGCCTTCAGAGCCTGGGTGGTAGCAAACTCTTCCTGCTCTGGGGCCGTTAGACCTGCCGATGAGCTCAGCTCATGGTCCAGAGCTAAGCCGTCATTGTCCTTGGAGGTCAAGAACACCGATGCCCAGTGCTCCGGAGGTGAAGTCCATCACCTCAGTGCCTTGGTAATGACACAAGAGACTCAGGATGCAGATGGGAACAGGCTTGGTTAGCACGAAGGGTGTCCCAAGCGTGATCCTGACATGGGCTCTTAGGAAGTAGCTGCTGAGATTCCCTCTTGTGTTCCTCAGACCACTGAATTGCTGTGGCATGTTGTTCTGGATGTCACTGCTCAGAGTCTGAACAGCTCAGGCTCTCTGGAGCAAAGGTCTTTCTCTAGAAGGCCGGGCTTCCCCCAGAATGGACAGTGTGTTTGTGGGAAATCTGTACCTGAGCAAGCATCTCCCCCACACCCTTCCCCTCTCCTGGCAATCGCATTCAGCCCATGCTCGCTGCACGGCCTGCCCTTCCCTGCCCCACTGCCTCTAGTTTAGGTTCTGACCTGTGTATTATTATAGTCACTTCACGTCCCTTCATAGAATTCTTTGTAAGCACATAACCTCACGTCTGTATTTTAATTTTGCTATTAAACACCAAGACAAGATCTTCGGAGATAGGAACCTATGTATTTTAGGGGAATGGGGAATCTCTGTTCTGTAGTCTAAAACACAAAGATTTGACTCGGTAAAAATCCGGAATGGGAGAACCAGCTACAGAGGGGATGGAACGGGTTTCTCCTCTCATCCCCTCCTACATCCTCCGCTGGCAGCCATTTCCAGTAGGGCCAAAGCTGTGCTCGCCAGTGACAGGGCCATGAAACTGCAGCAGAATACTCCCTGCCCTGCCTTCCTGCCCTGCCTTCCGGTTAAAAACAAAGGCTAGGATTGAAGATGTCATTACGTCAGCAAATAGAACTGTGAAGTCTCACTGTGCTGCATGCTTTTGTCATTCCTTTCGTTTATCTCTAAGGTAAACCCCATGGATGGTGCTTCCTCTGTCAGTGTGCCTTGTCCTGTGTTAACTGTCTGCCTGGTGATTTTTTCTGAGCTGAGGCAGGAAAATTATGACACAGAGAGTCTCTGAAGGAAAAGGTGGTCCCAGAAAAGAAGTGCAGGTGCCCCAGAATCCAGGATTCCCCAATCATATGAGGAACTCACCACTGCCCAGAAAAGCTTGGATGCTGGAATCAGCTCCTGGCTCCAAAGGAGCAGAGTTTCTTCCTGTGCTTCTCAGGAGGAGGAGAGGACCTGGGAGGGAAGCGATCAGAAGGGAAGCTGCTCTTCCTCTGCTGTCTCCGGGGTTTGTGCCAGGACCTCACAGGCACAGGGAAAGGCCTGGAACAGACTCCACACAGGGAGCACTGCTGGGGAGGGGTGGACAGAGGACACCCATGAGGACAACGGGGGCCACACTGTGGGTTTGGGGACCGAGTGGTCTCCGCCACCACTACCACCTTATAGACGGATCTTGCACATCTTTGGTGTGATTTATCACCAAGTCCGAGGTATTATTGATTTATTGCAGAGGTTGTTGATTTTCATTTTGGCTTCTGAAGGCTCACTGTTAGCACAGGAGAAGGTGGTAGAGCTGACTTCTGAATATTGATCTCATGACCTTGCTTATTGGTTGTGTTAACTTTTATATGAATTCCATAGGATTTTAGACACAGAACACCATGTTAACTGCAAAGACAGCTTCCTTTCTGATATGGGTGGCCTGAATCTCTTTTACTTAACCATTTTTTACCAGCTTCCTGGTACAATACTGAATAGAAATAAGACAGTGGACCTTCTTGTGCTGGCCCTGCCTTTAGAGAGCCCGGTACATGTAGGATGACATTAGCGCAGGTTTTCCTTAGGTGCCCACTACCAGATGGGGAAATTTCTTCCTGGTCCTCATTTGCTGATAAGTTCATTGGGAATCGATGTTGGATTCTGACAGATGCTTTTTTTGTATCTCTTGAGATGGTTGTATGAGTTTTAGTTTTATTAACATGGTGATTTACCTGTATTGATTTTCCAAAGCTAAGCCAAATTTACATTTTGGAACTAAGGCCAACCTAGTTACAATATAGTTGTCTTTTTATATATTGTTGAATTTTTTTTATCTGCAAGAATTCTGTTTAGAATTCTTATGTCTGGGTTCATGAGAAATACCAGTCTGAACTTTTCTGGTTATGCTGTGTTTCCCTGAAAGTCAGACGCAACTAGAGATCAAAAACGCGAGCCCCACTCAGCCTAGCCTTGCCTTACCTGCTTTCGGAATAGCCACAGAGCAAGAGGAGAGTGAGACACAAACTTCTGCAGGACACTGGCCATCACCATGGTAATGACCAGCTATTCCTCACACCTGACGTTTACTTTCCAGTTAGGTCTTATTTTGGGGAAAATATGCCATCTCATTTCATTTTGATAGCTAGGTGATCCTAGCCTCCTACAACTGGGCAAGTATCAGGAGCCGAGGAGGATTTATTCTTTTTCAGTTTTCTGAAGGAGTTGGGGTAGAACTGATATTGGATCTTCCTTAAGTACTTAGTAGAAGTCACCTGGAGGTTATTTGGATGTGGAGTTTTCTTTTTGGAAAGGTTAGACATAAGTAAGTTTTTTTATACCTCCCATTTCTCTGAATACATTTTGGTGCACACAGCTGTTTTACTGCCCTAACATCTCCGTTAGCTGTTGGTTCTGACTGACTGCTTCTCTCTCCTCACTGCTTTCCCGCTACCTTACTCATCTGGTGATTTTCGGTAGGATGGCAAACCTCTCGGGTTGTAGCCTGTTGGATGTTGGCTGTTTTTCTGCTGTGGATGCATCTGTGTTCTTGGAAACAGCTGGATTTGCAGGGGCTGGGGCCCTACATTTAATGCTCATGGGGTGAGAACAGCAGCTCCCGCTCCACTGCTGAAGCACCAAGAGCCCAGGAATGGGGCGGCTCCCCAGTCTGGCAGGGGATGGGAGTTACTCCCGCCTGCTCCCCTTCCATCTGATTCTCACCCTGGTTCTTTTACTGACCAGGGACATCTCTCCCTTGGGGGTGCGTACAGGTCAGTGCTCTGCTGAATTCCCAAGCAGGACCCTCCGATGCGCTCTCCTTCCTTGTGCACTGCAGCTATTTTCGCCTCCCTTGGGTCTTACCTCTGTCTCCTCAGTTCAGGAAGTCAGTGAGCTGGGCTCAGTCACCTTCCCTGTGCTGAGGCCCAGACACTTGCCTTGTGAACAGGAGCAGTCGAGGGCTCAGCCCCTTCTTTCTTGTCTCTCAAGGACTGTGGTCCTTCGTGACGACTTCTCGTACCTTAGAAAGCCTGGATTTGTGCGATTGTCCAGTTACTTGGCTGTCTCTGGTGATAAGGGAAGTCTAGGCCCTATTACTTACTTTGGCAGGCAGCAGAGGTCTGCTAGGAGCTTCCTACAGTAGCAAACATGCCTGGCATTCTTTACACTGGTCACAAATATTTTCTTTGAATGCAGGTTGGAAGCATTCTTAAAATCTTTGTGAAACAGCGTAATACAGAATTAATGGATGTTAGCCAAGACCAAGGCTTCTGGGGAGGGGAGCGTGCTGTGAGACTCCACATAAGAGCAACCCCACTGGCTGGCAGCTGCTAGATGGAGAGGCAGAAGGACCAGTTTGGAGGCAACAACAGGAGGGGGATCTCCCTCAGAGACCAAGATAAAGAAGAGCTGAGGAGGAGGAGGGGAGAGGGAAAGAGGCAGAAGAAAGGGAGAGGGAAGAGTGTCTGCAGGCCAAAGAGCCCATCCCTGTCCCCAGGGTCGCCAAGCCCAAGAAGTCTGAAGGAAGTGTCCTTGGCAGTGGTCACTGGTCAGACACCAAGGGGAGAAATTAAGCGGGAATTCTGAGAATATTCCAAAAATATCACTGAAGTTTTAGTGCAGTTCCCAAGCCAAGCTATAGAAACAACCTGACGCTTATTAACAGATGAAGATGATGGGATATCTGTGCACAATGGGATAATTATCCAGCTATTAAAAAAAAAGAATAAAACATTGGCATTTTCAGCAACAGGGGTGGAGCTGGGAAACATGCTCAGTGCAATAAGTGAGGTGCAGAAAGACGGATGCCACAAGTTGCCCATTGTTAGCGGGAACTGAAAAATCTGACCTCATAGAAGTTAAGAGAGGAACAGCGGTTCCAGAGGCTGGGGAGGACGGGTAGGAACCGAGCCGACGGCTCATGGGAACACAGCGCAGCTGGCAGGAGGAGCAATTTCTCGGGCTCCTAGCCCCACAGGGTAACGGTGACTGAAAACAGTTCATCGTCTGTTTTCCAAAAAGAAAAAAAAAAAAAAGCCATTAAAGAAGATTCAGAATGTCCCTAACACTAAGAAACGACATGATTCACCAGTCACCCTGACCTCAGCAATACACGTTGCACACCTGCACCTAAATAGCACACTCTACCCCACAGGTGTGTGCAATTTCAGAAAAGATTTTTTAATTATAGAGAAAATTTCAAAGGTTCCAAAACCCTTTGAGAAGGTCCTCAAGGTCAGAACCACTTTCACAATAATCCAAAGGCCACACGTGACTTTTTAGCACACTTTTCTCTCCCGTGTATTCTCAGGGGCTTTTCCAAAAGCTACATGACATGTACTATTTCAAGGATCAAAGGTAAAAGAAGACGTGAAAATGCCACTGCCTCTTGTTGGGCTAAACATGAAAAAAAATTTCAGAGCAATGTAA
Organism: Hydrochoerus hydrochaeris; assembly: GCA_004027455.1. NCBI lineage: Eukaryota > Metazoa > Chordata > Mammalia > Rodentia > Hydrochaeridae > Hydrochoerus > Hydrochoerus hydrochaeris. The sequence continues at coordinate 18,207 of PVLA01007394.1, read as the reverse complement.
ACCAATTTTGCCATTCTTCTAGCTTTTCCATTTGTTTTTAAAATGTAATTATTGCCACGCATGGTAGCTCATGCCTGTAATTGCAGCACTTGGGAGGCTTCAAGTTTGAGACCAGCCTGGGCTACAAGTGAGCTCAAGGCCAGCCTAAACTGCATAGCAAGACTCTGTCTCAGAAAGACAAAAAAGTATATATATATCTATATCTATCTATCTATCTATCTATATATATATATAATTATTTTATAAGAGAAACATTATTTGGTGTAAACAGGTACAAATGCATTGGTATTTTTAATAGCCCATGAGATTAGCTTTTAGCTTCTGAGGTTTCATTTCTGACACGGTTGGTATACAGAGTGAACCACACATGGTCTCAATCCTGTTTCACAGCTCTGTGGAGCCCACTGGAAGGTCCTGGAAGCTTCCTCCCAGGGGCAGGGGCCAAGGACAAACCAAGAAGTGGGAAGGGACTGTCACCTGCACCCCTGCGGCTTCCCTACCACACAGGCCTCACTATGCTGTTTCTCAGTGTTTTGCAGAATGGCAGCACACAGCGGGCTGATCCTCAGCCACTGCTGAGATTCAAACTGCTGTTCCAGGCTGCACGAGTCCCCAGATTCTCCCAGGGGTGGTAGAACCACAGCCCCACCTCCACCTCACTGCACCCTAGCTTTCTTAGCCATCAGCTGACCTGTGCCCGGTAACCGACCAAGTGTGGGAAGGGAACCTGTCGGCGTCAGGGCGCACCAGGTGACTGACCACTGGTTAGACACTGTGCTACCACATCCCACTCAGAGCGAGCAGTGTCACCCTTGTTTTACAGACAGCAAATGGCCCCAGAGAGCTGCAGGCTGGCCAGGACCAGGCAGGGTAGAAGGACTGACCTGGGACTCAAAGTTGGGGTTCCCATTCTTGTTCACATGCCTTCCCTGCTTCCCCTCTGCCCCCTGCCGTGGGGCCACTGTTTGCAAAGTGAAAACACCCTTGAGTGGGTAGGAGGCTAGAGGGTTCCTTCCAGTGAGGAATCACAGCAGGGTGGGTGGCTATGCACAAGGGCTGACCTCTCCACACGGAGCCCCAGCTGAGTCCCCAGCTCTTCCACGACCCATCTGTGGGGGCTGAGCTAGTCACTTCCTGTTTCTTGTATCTTAGTTTCCTCAGTGGTAAAATAATAATACAGCCTTGTGTCACATCCTAATGACACGCCAGCCAACCACTGACCACGTGTTCCATGGTGGTCCCGTGAGCTTACATGGTCACCTTACTTTGTATGAACACACTCTGGGACATCGGATGAAATCACCTAAGGACACATGTCTCAGACTACACCTCCTTCTGGAGCAGAAGGTGCCTGCGTTTACCCTTCTCCCCCTTGTCAGGCTGTTGTGAGAACTGTCAGAAGCATTTTGCAGGGTCTCAGGGGGAGAAGCGATTGTTACCTGCAAGACATTAGTTATCCCTGGGTGATTTATGTGGGTTGTGAATACAGGAAATGGCACAGAAAAACCCACTCAGTTATGCCAAAGGGTTGTTGAGAAAGTGACAGATATTTCATGCGCTCACCAGCATTTTACCTGAATAGTACCGTGCACATGTATAAGTAAACATCGCTGGAGCACGTTAGGGGTAAACTCAAAGTCCGATATCATTTTGGATGGGGAGTTTTTGGTAAAGAATGGACCAGAACACCAGGCACAAGCCATGAACCCCTCATTCCAAAAGCGCCAACCAACGCTTAAAAAGCAGGGTATTCGGCCCAAACACTTGGTTCTAAAGTAAAAAACACACAACCCAAGTATGAAACACACAAGTAACCTGATCCCTTAGGTGAGGACGGGGACCTAGGCCAGCAGCGAAGAGCTATCAGGAGCTAAAATCTGGGCACCACTCAGAGATTATGAGAGCGTCGAGTGGAACAAAAGTTGGAATTGCACTGAGAAGTTTTGCAACATTCTTTACGTAAATTTAATGATTTCCCTGCCAGACCGGCTGTTTCCCTTTCTCCTCCAGTGTTAAAAAGTTTTATCCCAACTTGAATCATTTCCTGTCTTAATAACTGCAATATGTCCTTGTTCCTCCAGCACCACAAAGCCCGAGTCCTTGCTGCCAAAGAAGCTCCCCCATTGCCAAACGCGAGTCCCAAGACAGCAGGTGTGGCCATTAGATGTGACACACACGCACGCGTGTGCAGACTGAAATCCCTACCGCTGTTTCACACCACGTGTCACCATCAACTCACTGTGCAGACGACTTCTGGCTCTTGTTTATTAACAAGCGTAGGGCTTTGGCCTGTTTCTGCACTTCGTGTTATGATCATTGTTTGGAATAAAGCATCGCACGAGGAGTATTTTAAATACGATTCAAGGCCTGGCGTGTGTCCCATGCTTATAATCTCAGTGTTTAGGAGGCTGAGGCAGGAAGATCACCATGAACTCAAAGTCATCTAGAGATATATAATGAGATCAAGTCCAGCAGGAACTACATAGCAAGGGCCTGTCTCAAAAATTTTAAAAAAAACACACAATAAACAATCAATACTGAATAAGTGAATGGATCACTTCTCCCCTCTCTAAAAGACTTTGTCCTGTCTACAGGCATTTTCAGTGTCTCCCATTTCATTCTAATTTCTCTTCTGGCCCGGATTCTTTCCCATACCTGTTAGAATTTGCTCAGCCGTTCACCAGGACTGTCCCTGTCCTGCTGGGACACTCCCCTCACCTGCCCCTTCTGCTAGCAGGTAGAGGCCACCTCAGCAAAGGGATTCCCAAGATAGAGAGCAGCAGGAAAGCACTGGTCACCTCAGCAAAGCAGGGCCTTGAACACAAACAGAGCAGAGTGGGAACCACCAGCCAACCCCTCTGGGACTGTCGTACTGGGTCCCCAGGGGCGAGCTCTGCTCGGGCTGGAGGGGTCTGCAGGATGGGCCCCCACACACACACCTTGCTGAGGGAAGGGATGGAAAAGGGGACTCTGGCAGAGGCCTGGCCCAGACCCGCCCCACCGCCCAGCAGGCCGCCCCAACACCCAGGGCAGAGTCTCCATCTCAGGAGACGGCCTGAGCCAGCTTGTCCTGCAGACCAGCACTTGGACACAGCAAGGCAGGAAAGCCTGTGAGCAGCTGTCTCTTCTTCTTAAAAAATATGGACTACTATGTACGTAATTAGCTTTTACTAGTTTTTAGTGCATAATAATTGGAATTGTCTTAGAGGACACAATGCCTCTGAATCTTCTTATTCCTCTTCCCCTTCCCTCTCCCCTCCTTCCGTTGCTGGGTCCCGTCCCATTTGTGAGATTTACCTCTCTGTCCCATTTATCTTTTATTTTTTCTCTTTATTTAGACTTCGGGTTTCTCATGTAGGAGAAACCATGCAATATTGAAATTTGTGGGTCCAATCTATGTCCCTTAACATTATGGTCTCAAAGTGCATCCTTCCTCTTACCTGTGACTCACATTTACCCTACTTTATGGCAGACACTCCTCACTTAACAGCCGGGTTCTGTTCCTGCCATGGGTCATCAAAGGAACTGGTAGCTCAATAAGGAACTGTGCAGAGAGTGTCCATTACAACATTCCAAACAAAGAAGTGGTGATGAATTTGCTTTTATTTGCATAACTCTTATTACACACAACAGTACTATACAGTAATGTACTGCAAAAATTACCATATGGTATAAAAATGGATACTGAACCAAAAAAAAAAAAAAAGACACTGAGGATCCATAAACAAGACATTCAGAACTGTACGACTCCTAAGTCTGGGAAGCAGATTGTAAGTCGGAACCGCACAGCTCAGCAACAATTCCCAGCACTCATTAAACAGTAAAACACCAAACAAGGAATGTCTGTGCTCCATTCTGTGTAAATAGCATGTTTGCTTTATCTGTTCATCTGGTGATGGACACATGGGCCACCTCCAAGACTGAACTATTGTGAACTGTACTATGCTAAACATGGGTCACTGCAATGTGAGGTCTTTGAGTCATTGGGAAGGATACTGAGAGGGGAATTTCTGGTTTCAGTGTTTTGAGGAATCTGCATACTGATTTCCAAAGTGCTTGAACCCATTTACGCTCCCACCAACAATGCCTTCTCCCCTCGGCCTCACCAGGGGTCTCCACGGGATGGGAGCTGTATTTTGGGTTGTCCATCTATGGGAAAGGGCTTTGTCTAGCAGACAGCATTGGGGCTGCCAGACATTCTTCTGCAGACACAGTAGTGCTATGTGACAAATCGCCCTCACCCTACAAAAACTACAAATACGTATCCTACTAGACCTGAGTGTGGGCATAAACTTACAGATGACTTGCTGTAGGGAGGTGGGGTCTGTTTGCAGGAGGGTCACTGGGGACTCGACCCAGAAGGGTTTATCTCCCTCCATGATTCCTCCCTTTCCCCCCTGCTTCCTGTGCAGTTCTCCTCCGCCGACCCCTTCCACCATGCTTCCTGCCTTGGAGCCAGCTGAGCCTGGGCTGAAAAGCCTCAGTCCATGGGGACACTCAGGACCTTTCGTGTCCTTCCCCTTGGACGAGCCTCCGGGAGTGATGCGTCACTGACCCCTGGCTGCGCCTGGCCTTCCTTCCAAAACACAGATAAATAGAGCTTTCTCCCTAGGCCTTATTTCTATGAATGCGAGCTCCACTTTGAAGCTTCACACCCAGGGCCATGGAGTCCTGGCTTCATCAGCAACCATTCCCGTCACATCCTTGGATGGGTACCACGAGCGATATCCAAAGAGCAGTGGAGATACCGGCTGAGCATTATTTGGGGCACAGAGATGATGAAGAGAGATGCAAGATTCAGCTTCCAGTGTGCTTTCCCTACCAAGACACTGCAGAGAGAAGATAGCATGGGTCATAGAATCAGGGGGTTCTGGAAGAGGGGATGGGGGCCTCCAAGCCAGGCGGAGGCCACTCTGCCATCTCCCACGCTGGCCTTGTCTAACCTTCCCTTGCTTTGGGAGCAGTGGATGCTTCTGAGCTACTACTTCTGTGATTCTGTCCCATGGATTCTTTATTTCTCCTCTTTCCCCGTCCCTTCCTCTCCCCTCTTTTCCTCTCCCTCAATATTAGTCACTTTCCCGTCACTGGCACAGCGTACCTGTACTGCAGAAAAGGAAGGGAAGTTTATTTTGATTCTGCTCAATCTACAGCAGCCAGGAAGCAGAGAGAAGGGAGGAACCAGGACAGGAACACAGCTGCCCAGGCAACGCCCCCAGGGACATAGCTCCCCAGGAGCCGCAGCACATCAGGCTGTGACCTGGATGAATGAATCCACCCATGAGCAGCATCGGGTCCCTGTGACTCAGTCCCCTTGCAAAAGCTCTACCTCTGCATGCAGGAGACGTTAGGGAGCATTTAGATCAAAACCATATGGCCCTCCTGTTTCCACCTCCCTGTGTGGTCTCATCTGCACTTTACTCTTCACTCTCTTCCACCCAGAACGGGCCCGGTGGGGCACTGCGCGAATCTCTGCACAGTTAAAGCAATGCGCCTGGCTTCAGTTGCAGTATTTTATCACTGGATATAGAGAGCTCAGAACCATTCCCCGGCCCTCCCACTCAATCATTAACAAAATAATATTTCATTAGTACTTCCGCTAATTTTTATTATAAGTTTGCTTTGGTTTACCCAAATTGGGCTTCAGCATGGATCCCTGAGAACTCCTTGCTTCAGGAGAGAGCCCGGCTTGGGTCTCCAAGTGAGCTTCACGTCACTCTGTCCGCAGAGACGCCCAACCAATTCCATTCATCATAGAATCTGGCTCAGCTTCAAGCGTGGTCTAGAATTTCACCCACAGGGCACAGGCTCTGATCTAAGCCTCCCCATCGAAGCAAGCGCAGCAGGCGAAAGAGAGGACCACCTCGGTTCTATAGCATGTCGCCTCCTGCAAGATGCACCCCAGCCTCAGATGTAAAAATGGGGTGACCCGTGTGCAAGGCTTTGGGAGAGAAAGTGGAGGTGCTACCCAGCTCTCTAAATGGACTTTTCTATCTCAAAAGTCCTGGAGGAGCGCAGGACCAAAAACCCACAGGGTTGGCTCTGAGGGGCAGCTTCCTGCCACGCCACCAGCTGGCAGCAGGAAAAGAGAAGTCGAGAGCTCAGTCCCTGGGGCCAGCAATGGGAGGCAGAGGAGGGTCCTGGACATCACACTGGGCAGGTGACCCCTAAGGGAAGGTGGCGCTGAATGGCACCACTCCAGCAGAACCCCACAGCTACAGCCACACAGCAGAGGGAGCTGCCAAGCTTCCCGGGCTTGGGAAGGGGCAGAGAGCATACCAGGAGGACCAGGACCAGCAAAGCCAGAGAGGACACAGGAGGATGGGTCTGGGCTTGTCTCTGCCAGCAATGGTAAAGCCGATGGCCGTCTGCACAGGGCAGCCTGATGGGACTCACTACACCTCAACAGACACACGGCGACAGGATGCAGCAAGGACCCAGAGGAAGGGCCAGCATTGAGGCTATCACCACCATCCCTGCAGGACTCCAGCTCCACACTCAGCCAGAGAGGCCGGGAGCCACCCAGGTGGAGTCCGCATCCCCACGCCTGACCCGGACAGGACCGAGGGACCTTGCTTACTCTTAACCTTTACGCAAACTTAGGTCATCCCTCGACACATTTACGGTGCACACAGCGTCTAGCAGACAGAAACTAGGTCCCTGTGGCGTCTCTGGAAACAAATCAGACAAAGTCCCTATTTACAAAGGGTGGGGAGGACAACACACCGCCTCCATCATAAAGAGATAAAGGTACAAGGAAATAAGTGGTTGCTTCAGGAAACCTGAGCTTGAAACAAACCTGTGTGTGTGCGCGGGCACGCGTGTGTGTGCATGTGTGTGTGTGCATGTGTGTGTGTGCGTGCATGTGTTACTGGGGACTGAACTCAGCCCTTTTTAATTTTTTCCTTTGAGATCAGCTCTTGCTAAGCAGCTGAGTTACCCAGGCAGGATTTGAACTCTCCATCCCCCTGCCTCGGTCTTCCTGACAAGCCTGTGCATAGCTGCCCAGTACAGAACATCCAGGCTCCTACACGTCATGCGGGGCCCCTTCCTGCTGTGTAACGGAGGTGGACAGAGAGACCCCAGAACAGACCTGGAGGAGGAGCCGAAGAACCCCTGTGAGAGCAGTGCATATGCCCTGCCTTTCGTTTAACAAGTATTTACCAAGCGCCGGTAAAGTACATGTCAGCCACTGGGCACTACCACAAAATACACACACCATACACTCACACACACTGTAGTCACACGACATGGGCCACATACTCCCACAACAGTCACACAACGCATCCTCCACACGCTCGGAAACACATACAAAATGCATTCACACAACAAACAACCAACGGCACACTCTTCCAACACACACAGCAATACGACCCTCACTGACACACATACACTGTGCTCAACACACGCCACAGGCACTACACACTCAAAACCACACTCCCAGCGTGCAGTGCACATTCACACACCAGGAACACACACCACACACACTCACTTGCACAACACAAAAACCATGACCGATGTGACACCCCACGCCCGCCCAGCACTTGCTCACACACAACACAGGTCTAAGCCTTTGCGCTGAGGACCTTTGGTTTAAGGACTGCAGAGTTCAGTTTCATGTAACTTCTCTTTTATGAGAAAGCCAAAGTGGGAATAATTTAAAACGAAGTAAAAGGTAGGCAAGAGGAAGCAGAGAGATCACCCTTTTGCAAATAGGAAAGCGACCCAGAGACAGAGAGGGGGACAGAGGGATAAAAGGGAGTCACGTTAGGTACACGTAGCTACCCCAGGATGAATGCAGACATTATGTAACGCAAATGCACAGTCATAAAAATAATTTTTAATGTCAATAAGTAAATAAATGCAGACCACTGAGGACAGCTGGCCAGTTTGGCCAAAGAAGCACTGGACACGAATTACTCAGGGTCACAATTGAAAGCTCTGATACCTGAAGGAAGTTTTAGGACTCGGCAGTGTCAGGTCATCCCCTTTGGTCCCCGAGAGTTCCCAAGGGTGCGCTGCAGAGTTCTGGCCAGGACGAAGGGCCTTGAACGTGGCCCTCAGGGACCAGGATGGCGACTGGCAAAGGTTGGCAGGGTAGGAGATGCTGGTCAAAAGAGAAAAGGCAGCGATGAGACGGACCGGCTCAGGTCCGAGGACAGCACCCCGGGCCGTGCTGGAATTCACTGAGGCAACAGACCACATGGAGAAGTGACACAGGAGTCCATTGCAAGTCTGGGGCTCACATCACACCTGGCCTACATCCACCGTGTGCCTTACACGTGCAGTTTTTGGACAGTAGATTTGGGAGATGAGATGAGCCAGGTTCCACCTCGGCATCCAGGTGTGAGCTCTGACTTGCTCTCTGATGGCCACAGAGGACTCAGCCCGAGCCCCAGCTGGGCCCAGGACCCCTTCCCCCCGCACCAGGTGCCCACCTTCCCAGCCCAACCCGAGGTGCTTGAATGAACACTAGGTGGTCGTCGGAGCCTCCCACCCAGGAGTTAATCTCACACCGTTCGGTTTAAAACAAAACCCTTCGGTAGCACAAAATTCCCTTTCTGATTTTCAGCAGACCAAAGGAAGCACAGTGCGGTTTCCATAGCAACATCCCAACTTCAGAAGCCAGGACAAAGTGTTTTGGAAGGAAAACCCTCCATGGACAAAGGCAATTGTGTGACATGTGTGCAGCAGGAGCTCAGGTTTTAGCTACAGATGTGGGAGCAGCAGAGAGACGCTGCCAGCTCCCAGCCAGGACTCCTGCCTTGCTCCTGGCAGAGGTGCCCATCGTGATTCTGAGCAAGTCAAAAATGTATCTGAAATCGATTTTAAAACCAAGGATTTTTTTTCCTCCTTACAGTCGCACTTGGATGTGTAGCAGTTGTCTCCCCCACCCTGCAATTCTCTGATCCCCATGCACGTCCCGAATTCAGCTTAGTTCTGACACCAACCAAAGTCAGCCCTGTCCTGCAAGACCAACGGCAAGGGCCAGCTTCCGACTGCCCTTCCACCACCACTGGTCAGGCTTCCCTGTCCCATCTCTCACTTGGTGACAGACGAGGACCTCCAGGAAACACACATGCCTCTGTTTTATCATAAGCAAAGGACAAAGGACAGAGATGACAGCCTGGCAAGAGCCCCACAGGGCAAGGTTTGTAGGAAAAGAGCCAAAGCTGCGATGTTCTGTCCAGCACCTGGGGACTCCTGATGCGCCCAGCACCCCACAAACGCTCCAAACCCTGTAGATGGCAGATTTCTGTAACGGTTTCACTCCTTGGGTCTGATCAGGGTGACTGATTACTAACGCAGTCTCCAGCTCTTCTCCCCTCTCGGGAAGGTGGAAGTCAGGGGTGAAATTTCCAAACTTCTCTAGGACAAAGGTGCTCCAATGGCCCAGGAAATGCCACGGGATTGGGAGCCCCGCACAAGGAACTGTGCAGAAATCCAAAGTGTACTTTCCTTATTTTTCTTGACACTTTATAAGCACATTCCACCATGCGGAGGACGGGTTTCAGTGGCTGAGTTTGAGGCTTCTCCAAGGTCCGAATGACTCAGGGTAACACTGGACAAGCGTGCTGGCAACACCAGACAGAGTAGCTTTGTGCTCAACAGGGCTCAGTTTCCAAGAAATCCACTGGGGAAGCCAGCAGAGCTGCACAGAGATGGAGCCCTCTTCGCAACAGAGCTAGATGGGCCTGAATGAGCAAATCTGCAGGGAGCGGGAGAAAGCAAGGAGGCCGCCGGCATGCAGCTCCCAGGGGAGAAGGACAGCCAGACAGCCAGACAGCCAGGGACAGGCCACAGGACCACAATCTGAGAGGTCAGGAGTGGCTAGACAAGCCCCTGCGCCCCGCAACCGCTCCTCCTGGACAGTGAGGGGGCTTCGGCCTGGGAACTATGCTGGAGCTGTGTGGGTGCAGCCGTGATGCTGGGCAGTGCGGGGTGGGCACCCCAAGCAGTGGTGGGTGCTCCAGGAGGAAAGGCGTCTCTGTGCCCCAAACCGGATGTGGGGTGTGATGAGAACAGGCAGGGGCAGCACACATCACCTGATACTTTCAACTGAGACATTAAAACTAAAGTTTTCTGGTGCAAGGGGACCCCAGACTCTTTCTCTCTTTTTCTTTCTTTCTTTCCTTTGATTTTATTTTGAGTTTTTGGAATAGGGTCTTGCTATGTACTGTAGGCTGGCCTTGAACTCACTATGTAGCCCATGATAGCCTCAGACTCCAAGTAATCCTTCTGCCTCAGCCTCCTGAGTGCTGGGCTCACAGGCAAGTAAGTTGCCACCACCTCTGTCCTTCATTGTTTTACTTAGTTAAATATCCAAGATTCCGAAGGAATGATGAGCACTCTTTAAAAGTGATCTGGAAGGAAGCGTTACATACCTTTGAGTAGTGATTTTTCCCCCTTCCCTGTTCATATGGGATTCTTTCAAACTTGGCCTAAAATACATCACAAGGGAACTGATATTGGCTGGAGCATGAGGAAGAGGAACTTAGAAACCATCACATGCAAATTTTATCTAGCGAAATGTTAGCCTCATGGAACAGAAAACTCCAGGGCCAGGTGTGGAAAGTCTGCTCATGCGACTTCACTCCTTTCCCTCAGTGGAAGAAAAAGAAAAAGAAAATTTTCCCTCACTGGAGAAGAAGAAAGGTTTTCAAGACCCACCTTCTAATTCTGCTGTTGCGGTAATTGGTGGTATTTGAGACTCGTTCTTGCTGTGCAACTGAGATTGGCCTGGAACTCATGGTAATCCTCCTGCCTCAGCCTCCTGAGTACTGAGATTATAGGCATACACCACCAGTCTCCAAGATTTTGCACCTCGTCCTCTTCCATAAACACTTTTTAATCACTTAAAATGAGCCATAAAGCAATCTCAGTTATAGGGCAGCCAGTCTCTCTCCGCCTCCCTTTTAGGCAATTTACCAGCAGCCGACAGCCTTTCTCGTAAATAAAAATTCCTTGGAAAGCATTTAGATGCAATAAAATTAATCCAGACCTGTGGCTTGCAACAGGGCATCCTCCCAGATCTGGCCGCCCCTTCCGTCTGCCCTTCCTTCTGGGGAAGGAGGCCCGGAGCAGCTGCCGTGTTCCCCGAGGTGAGAGGTACACAGAGTGCGGACCCCGCCTGCTGGCAGCCAGCTTCTGCTTTCTGTCTTTGGCTTCCCTGTCCCACCTATGATGCCAGCTGCTTTCTCAGAAGTGGCTGAGGAGGGGGGAAGACAGTGTCAGAAGTTAGGGAAAGAGCTGGGCGTGGTGGAGCATATCTGTAATCCTAGCACACAGGAGGCTGAGGCAGGAGGATCACTGCAAGTTCGAGGCCAGCCTGGGCTACACCGTGAGTCCAAGGCCAGCCTGGATAGAACTACATGGCAAGATCCTGTCTCCACAAAAAAGGAGACATTAGCAAAGGGAGACAGTGGCCCGAACTCCTGAGCATGTCCAGGCCCCACTGAGGGTGACCATTCTGGGCTTCCTTTCCACCTTATTAACCAGCCCAGTGATATGAAACACCTCTCCTTCTCCTAAACCACCCGGGTTAGCAGGATAAACAGTGCTGAGTTCCCACCTGTCTTCACCTAAACTCACAAGTTCCACCCTGTCACCCAGGGCTCCTTGTAGCCTCCCAGTGAAGCTTGGACCACCCCCCAGCTCAGGCCTCCCAGGCCCTGCTGCCCTCTGTCCATCCTTCACTGGCTCTCTCTGGCTGGGGCCACTTTCTCCCTGGGCACCACCCCTTCTCCTCCCCTGGCTGGGGTCCTCATCACCCTGAGACCCCTCCACATCTTCCCAGGAAGCCACCTCCTCTCCTACCAGCAGCAGCACTCCACAATCACCCCCTCTGAGGCCCGTGGCCCCTCGCCCCCTGCCCACCCGAAGCATCTGTGACCCCCACTTCCTCCTGAGAAGAACCCCCAACACACACACTTATTCAAGATGTGGCTTGGCCACAGCTTGAACAGAGCAGATGTGCAAATGTTTGCTAAGTAAACACAGCTGTGTGTTTGCCCCTCACACCTCTTCACACTGAAAATACTCAGAGCAGAGAGCCTTTTGTAACTTCCAGAGAGGGGCTTCCTGAGAACTAGACCTGAATCCCCGCAGCGGGAAGAACCTTGTGGTCATTCCAGACTGGATGAAGCAGCAGGTTCCAGTTCCCTGGGCGGCCAACTGACTCGGTAACTGTGACTTCCCGAGACAGCACCGGAGAGTTCCACAGCCTGGGCTGCCCCCCGGAGCCCGAGTGGGGTCCGCACAGCTCCCCAACTGACTCCCACCTGAAGCCAGCATGAGCAGCCACTGCCTAGGATCCAGACAGTATTTCCTGCTCAATCTGATGCTATTTGTGGGGACCTGCGTGGGCCCCCCCACCCCTGAGGCTGCCCATGTTCCACACATTCCTGGCAGACTCTGGCCAGGAGACAAGGAGAGGCTGGCAGCAGGCCTTACTGACGTGCCCCACATTTCCCTTGGACAAGTGCTCTTGAGGCATGAGATGGAGCCCAAGGAAGTGCCTGATGCCCCCGTTTCCCACCTCACCCCCTGTCCTAGGAATCTACTTTCTGTTCACTGCATCACAAGACCTTGCTGGATTTTTAAAATTTTTAAACTGATGGGGAAAAGGTTCAGAATTCTGATTTTACCCTTACAAGAATCTCAGAGTCAGAGGCCGATGATCTATGTGAGAGTTGGTGAGTGATCTGGGGTGTAATTTCCCACATTATTACAATAGTAAAAAATGCTATGAGTCAGCTCAGGAACCGCGGTGCTATAATAAAGAAAGACCCAGACCTGAGGGAAACTTGCTCAGAGTGGTAATCACACGAGTTCACATGAGAGCTTTACAGTCCAGGGAGTTTCAGTACTCGTTCTCTTACTGCTGAAGATCATGGGATATTTCCCTCCAGAACGACATCCCGTGATGCTTCCCATCGGGTTTTAACAGACCGTTCTTTAACCTGCTATTTATGAAACCAGATTTCTCCCACGCATTTCCAGTAGTGTCTGTTGACTGTTGCACAGAAACAGCCAGAGCCAGAGCCCTGTAATACTCAAATGTGTGCTTTACCATTATATTTATTGTACCCGTGCTGATCTTGGTTTAAATCATGATCAGAGTTATCCCAGTCTCTTCACCTGAGCATGTCAGAAGCTGAAATAAAACAGAGCTTGCACAGAACACATTCACAAAAACCAGTGTGGAGGTGACAGTGGTGATTTGGACGGTACAGTGTTTCCCGGAGTTGCCATGTCCTGACTCGGACCAACTGCTAGGGCTCGGACGATGACCACTTCTAATGCAGGTGTCCCTGGTTGGCAGTGCTTCTCTTACGGCTTTTTTATTTTATGATGGCACAAAAGCAAGAAGCATTCAGCAGAAGTGATGCTTCGAGCTGTGAGTTGTAGCGTTTCCTGCACTGTGAAGCGCTGCAGGCTGGCAGGTTGGGGGGTTACCTGCATTTTAACTCAAGATGATTTTAGCCAACAATGGATTTCTCAGTGTAACCCCATTGTGCATCGAGAAGCACTTGCACTCCCTAAAAAGATCCAGTCTGTAAATTAGTGTTTCCTGCATTCAGATGTCTTGTCACTTCAACACAAGGACCTCGCAGGACATTCTGAAGTTCAGCACAACCCTGGCTCAAACCCTAACTCTGCTGTTTATTTGTTAGGACCAGGAGAAATCTGGCTATGAACTGGGTCTGTTTCCTCAGGGCAAGTTGGAAATTATAATATCTTTGTAAGGGACACAGATGTGGCGGGGAGGAATGAGTGGCTGCTGGTCCTGTTTGTCCCCGAGCTGCCAGGTGAGGTAAGGTGGGCAGGTAGCTAAGTGGACCCTGGTCGGCTGCACAGGAGCCCAGAACACAGCCAGAGAGAGCAGGGCAGCAAATAGACTCCAGGTGAGAAGTCTGAGAAGAGCTGTCCCAGGGTCTCCGGTCAAGTCCTGCCCTTGCTCTGTGCTCTGGCTCCAGAGATGGAATTAGAGAAGCCACAGCTGCCCCTGCCAGGGGGCCGTAATTACAGCTCTGGAATGTGCTGGTTTGGCAGCCACAGCTGAGATGTGTTTTTGGCAGAAATCCCTGAACGGCTCCAGTCATACAGAGCAAAGCAGCTGACCCCAGGCGAGACGGCGGCGCTCTGGGTCCGGAAGTCCAGCAGCTTTCCGTAAGAGACAGGGACAGCTCGGAAGCACACTCCTCTCCAGTGAAAAGGAAGGCAGCATCCCAGGGCCACAGAGATGTCCACGGATCCCAGGGGTAGCTGACACAACACCTGCTAAAATCCTCACTGAGGTGTTAGTCATGCCACTGTCACCCTGCTCTCTGGACACAGTGTCTTAGTCCTTTCTGGCTGTGGAACAAGTGACTCTAGGCTGAGCAGCTCACAGAACAAACATTTATATCTCCCAGTTCCAGAGCTGGGTGCCTGGTGACACAGCTCACTTCCAGTCACACACAGCTGATTTCTGCTCAAAGCCCTGCATGGTTGGAAGAAAGCCAGCCGGCTCCCGGGTCCTTCTAATGACGCACCACCCTCCCTGCCTGGTCACCTCAGAGGAACCCACCTCCGAACGCCACCACTTTGGGGCTGGGGTCCCATCGTGGACTTTGGCTTCTGTCTCAAAACTGGACTGAAACCCTCTCTGACACTTCTCAGCCTTTGTGTTCCCCTTCCAACCTCTCGACACGTCACTAACCCAGCACCAGCACAGGACCTAGCACTTAGCACAGGGCCCCAGCACCCGGCACAGGGACCCAGAACCCAACACTAGACCAATCACCCAGCACAGGGCCAGCACCCAGCACAGGACCCAAAACCCAGCACAGGGCACAGCACCCAGCACAGAGCACAGCACCCAGCACTGGCCGCAGCACCCTACACTGGCCCCAGCACCCAGCACTGGCCCCAGTACCCAGCATAGGACCAGCACCCAGCACAGGACCAGCACCCAGCACAGGATCCAACACAGGACCTAAGCACCCAGTGCAGCACTCAGCACAGTGTCGCAGCACCCAGCATGCAGCACAGATCACTCATCCAGGAATCACAGAGCTTTCCGCCCTCATCCAGAGGAGCAAGCAGTCTACCAGGTCAGGGCTCAGAGGCTCTGGCTCCCAAAAAATCCCCGCCTCCTACACTGGCCCCAAGATCCCCCCATCTGGCCTCTGCCTCTCTCCAGCACGCCCAGAAGCTCCTTCCTTCTCCCGAGCCCGCCAGGCTTCTCACAGGGCCTCGTGAGCCACCTGCCCTCTGCCCGTCTGGCTGGAGCCCCTGGTCCCCAGGCACAGGTGGGTCCCCGTGCTCTGCACATCATGCACCAACTCATGCAGTTGCCTGGCCGCTTTCTCCTCCCATGGCCAGACATACAGCAAGAGCAACCGCTGAGCAATTAACAGTGCTGGTCACAACCACCTTGAAGCCTACTGAATAAACACTAGTCCTCGGCCACAAGATAAGACAAGAAAACTTTTAGAAGCACCACAAATTCACTCCTTTCCCCTTTAGGACCTTAACAAACCTACCTTGCTCACATAAGTCAGTGCAATGAACACAAGGGAACACATTCCCGGAACCCTACCTGGCCGGGCGGGGTGGGGGAGGGGTGCGGAGCTCTGCGTGGGCATCGCAGGCTACCTGTGACCCAGCAGCCCGACTTCCAGGAATCCAGCCGGCACACACGCTTACTTAACTTCTGCAAAATGACACGGGCCGCCCGTTACTCATTACAGCACTGGCTGTGATCGCCAAAGACTGTAAACAATTTAAGTGTCTGCCACGAGGTGAAAAATGAGCTCATGAGTTGGGGAAATGGCACCAGGTATGGAGGGGTGCACAGCATGTGGGGAGAGAACGGGGGAGCTGGAGGAAGACTCAGCCAGGGTCACCTGTGAGAGGCGGAGGGGCAGCAGGGAAGGGAAGAGGGGGAGCTGCCCCCACCCTGCATGCAGCCTTTTATATTGTGTCTGCTGTGTGTCGCCTGCTCTAGAAACCTACACATTTCAGCATCTTATGAGATACTGAGGCCCTAAAGTAAGTAAAGTTCCACTTTAAACTGCATTCATCTCCCCATTTTTATAACTGGGGCAATTGGGAAAAGAGAAGTTGTCCCGGAGAAAGCAGAGCCGTGCTCACCGCTCTCCCCTCAGCCCCTGGACACACTCCATGGACTTCTGGGGTGAAGATTTGGGGCCGCTGGAAGGGAAGTAGAAGGCGCCTTTCCTCCCTGTTGAGTATCGGTCACAGCTAGGCTGCCAGGGAGAACTGGGCCTCAATGTCAGATCCAGACAGCATTGGACATTGGCCCAGTGGATTCCCAGAGGCCAAGGCTGAGGCCATCTTATGGCCAGTGGGCAGCAGCTGGACTGACTTCAGACTCTGCACCTCCCAACGTTGCAGAACGGGACTCTGCAGCCCCGGATGAGAGAACCAAGGGCATCAGAGTCCTACTTTCCAGGCCGGAGCAGCACCAGGGCTGAGTCACTAAATAGCCCCAGCATAGCTGGACGGATTTGTCACTGGTTGCCATCCTGGTCACTGACTGAACTTCTCAGAGTCTTGGCATTTCTGCCCTTAACCTGGAGTAATGATGCAGGTTGAAAATCCTTCATCTGAGATGCTTGGGACCAGAAGTGTTTTGGATTTGGGATTTTTCTCAGATTTGGAAAATTTGCATATATGGAAAAAAGGTATTTTGGAGCTGGGCGCAACTCTAAACACAAAATTAATTTATGCTTCATCTATTCCTTATACATAGAGTCCGGTGCAATATTCATAATAATTTTGTGCATGAGATGAGGTTTCCAGGGGTGGAACTTTCCAGGTATGGCAGAAGGGTAGTGTTCAAAGTGGTTCAGGTTTCAGAATTTCAGATGAGTCGATGCCCAAATTGCACCAACTGTGTAAGCTTTTGAGAAAGATGAGATAACACGTGTGAGAAACACAGGACAGTTCATGTGTAGCCTGGCCTACTCCACCCTGACCCCGGGGCTCCAGAGGCAGGCACCTGGTGTTTCCACCAGGAGCCCCAGGCCAAGGCTAACTGCTAGTGACTCTAGGAAAGACACTGCTCTGGTCCTTGGCCTCCTAATCAGTAAATTAAGGTGAGAAAAATCATGCCAACTTTCAGAGTGAGCGTGAGGCTCTAGAACCAAGTCCAGGAAGAGTAAGTGTCCCCAAACATTAGCCGTTACTGTTACTACTCAGAGCCAAGGTTAAACCAGTTTCCAAACAGGAGTTTGGCCTGGAATTTTACATCCCAGCACTGGGTTGCAGTTGGCACAAATCTTTTGCCCCTCTGCCCCGAAAGCTTCTCTTACTCTTGCTGGGTCCAGGAGACTTGATGCTCCCCCAGACCGCGGGCTCTATTTCGCTGATCTCCCGTGAGCTACACTCGTTTGCTTAATAGTATTCATTGAAAGCATTAGGAATTTCCTCCAGAGAAGGGTGGGACGCAGCTCAGTGGCAGAACACTTGCCTAGCAGCTCAGACAAAGGCCCTGCCTTCCTCCTGAGCCCCACATAAACACACACACACCCAGAATTTACTCCAGAGGAAGTGAAACCCACCTAAATTAATCTCAAGAAATAATCCATTTGCCCACAAAAAAACCCCTTGGATTGATTTTTTTTTTTTTTAGAACTCCTAAAATTCCTTTTGGGAACTACTCCTTTCCCTGCAGTCGGGTACAAATACCCCAGCTTCCCAGACCTTGACTCATTCAAGCAATATTCACTGAGTGCCCCAGGGGTCCTTCCCCAAAGGAGGCTGTGCAGAAGGAAGCCCCCAGCCCCCCAATCCAGCCCCTGTCCTCCCACAGCTCTCTGTCCACCGGCGACCAGGCTTAAGTGTGTGGGTGATGGGAAACCAGAGTGAGAGGGAGGACACGGTGTCCCACAGGCAGGGGACCAAGAGCCACAGAGCATAAACCTCCTGTGTGCAGTGGGAGCACACGAAATGCTGCTGCTGGATCTCAGAACCACACACACACATACACATATACACACACGGAGACACACAGACACACACACAGAGACACACAGACACACACACAGAGAAACACACAGAGACACACACAGACACACCCAGAGACACACACAGACACACACACAGAGACACACAAAGACACACAGGGACACACACAGATGCACACAGACACACAGAGACACAGACACACACACACAGACACACACAAATACACACGCA